>CM046878.1:340415251-340709619 GCA_025667525.1 Glebionis coronaria
ACAACAAACTCTACTAGAATTTCTTCCATAAGCTGTAGTGAGCTCAAATGAATTCGAAATTTTTCGTATCTAGGTAAGTTCTATTTAAATTCTTTCTCAAATGCTTTGGCTTTTTATTATCTTGAAAAGTATTCGAAAAATTAGGCGGATCGACATAACCCCGCTTCCAACGTGAGTTAATGGATCAATATCTGTTAGAGGTGACAATTTAACATGATACACATAGACTTTTCTACTCAAACTGAAATGGTCGATTTTTACATATGAAAAATGGAACAAAAAAATATAAACTTTATAGTGTAGTTACCATGGGTTAGCTCAACTCCCGCGCCTTGAATTAGAAGACCTGATGATTGCAATAAGCAATTCAACATCACAGTCAAAGCTCTTTTTCCTTACTAACAGGGCAAGAAAACAGCCCCATTTGAACTTTTTTTCCCTTCATTAAATAAGTTTTAGATTTTACGTAAGGCAAAACAAGTCAGTCTAGCTGGGGTGGGTTCCAATGTTTTTTGTTTCTGATTTTGTTTCTGGATCTGAGTTTTCTTCAATAAGTAAGTTATGAGTGCAGTGTCACGTAACTGAATAAATTTGAGATATTTACACCCTATTTTATCTATCAATGAATTGAAATATAGATGCAAACTTGTTATTTATAAACATGAACCAAACCTAACTACATTCTACACAACCTCACTACCAAGAATCAGCACCCTTACTTGATGAATCGACCACCACTACCAAGAGGTCAACATATGTCTGTTAATCTGCATGTGCCACTGCCAGGATATGTTGGTCCTCATCCTTATATGCCCCAATATAGCATGCCTGATCAACATTATCCCAGTTAGTTTTTTTTTTCTCATTTAATTGTGTTTCCCTATCAAAGTTTGTAGTTCATCCACGTGTATTTAGCTTAGTTATTTTATTGTTTGTTGCAGACTTAAGATATTTTGTATTATGAAGTATTGGATGCCCCCTGCCAGAACAAGAAGGGATGAAAACACTGGATGTTACCTTTCATGATGCAAAAAAAATGAAGTAGGTGCTGAGTTATATAGTCTCTCTTTCTGCCACAGTGAGCCTTTTATTCTTTTGGTTTTGTTGCTGACCTGTTCTTTTATCTAATTGTTAGGTGGTAATAAACACTCTTAGATTACCAAAGGCAAGCACGATGAGGGACGTTATCAATGACCTTAAGACAAAGGTAAGTGTAGCAAGTTCTTTCGTAGTTGTTAACCGACATCTCTTTTTGTATATTAAATTGTTCATTCTGTTAGTACCATTACATATGTAATGGTAAATAATCGCTATCATTCAGTACTTATGTGTTTCCACTTTTGTCAAGATTGTATGGTTAACTGTATAGTTTTGTGGAACAGATTGAGTTGTCTAATGACTAATATATCATCTATGAGATGTCATAAAAATAATAGTCATAAAAATAATACAAACATATACTTTTCTGAAATTCCTATTCTAAATATTTTACTAATAGTCAAACATCTTCTATAAGCCGTAGTTTTGATGAAGATTGTATTTATAAATTCAATCTAATACACTTAGCTTCAATTTGCTTAAACTTAACAAGGGACATGAAGCAAGAATCACAGTAGATCATTTCTCTAGAATATCAATGAGTAAGATTCCTTGGCCAAAAAAATAATTCAAACCGATTTATATACTAGATAAATTTATTAGCATTGTTATATTCATGTTGTCTCCCAGTATATTTGTATGATTACATATAGTTATCATCTTTTCTATTAATTTAAACTGAACTTTACTAACCCGAAATTGTAAGAGTAATGCCACCATCAACAGTAACCATGGAAGCACCTATTAGTATAACTATGAGGAGCGATGTGCGCATGTTTTTGGTCATTTTCCACAAACATACAGTGAAGTTGATAGGGGTTGTGAAGGACCATATTTTTAGGATGGCAACTCCTTACCGGCTGCTTGTATGGAAGTAAACTAAATTTAGCATGCCTATAGAGTAGTGAGTACACGTCAATGGTTCTACCTGCAAAAAAGGTTAAATACAGTATGGAAATTCATATCACTATGCTGATCATGTGAACTTAGTACAGTTTGCATTTCAGGCTATTGAAGGTGGGATTACATAACTGATTTTTTGCCCTTTATAACAATCCGATAGTTAAGTTTTTTATTATTGAGTTTGATTGGAAATCTGGTGTGGCTGCTAAAGATTGGTCTAACATAGCCAAAAGAGGTTCTGTAGATGTAAGTTTCACACAATCCTTGCAATTCAACTATCAATTTATGATAAATGTTTCATATAGATGTTTTACTGACACATTTGCTTGTTTTGTAGGCTATGTAATTAAAGCTAAAGAAGCATGAAGATACAATCACTTCCATTCATGAGGAGACGTTATCTTTGAGAAAGGTCATCAAATCATTTTATCTGGTTACTTAAACGTAGTTATTCTGACTATAGAAAGTTAAATTTCAAATGGGTCAACCAAATACTTTTTGTTTGTATGATTGTTACAGGGAACAAGAAATGCAACAACTTAACTTTGACAGGAACTCAAACATGTTTCGGTTGATTTTTCTTCCATTATTCATTTGCTTGTCAGTGGCGAGTGGCGAGTGACGGGTTTGCAAGTATATTATTTTTTAAAGTCGCTTTTTGAAAAGAAGAAGCTCATATAGGTCTTGGTTTGTAGTTACATACTCTGTTTTTTCTTAACAAATGGAATATGGATACCTTTTGTTGATTACAATATAGACTTCTAGCATCTTTTGATGAAAATCCAGAACTGGTTAGCCGTTAAGAACTTGGACATTAGCATAGTATCTCCAACAATAGATTCCTAATGGACTTGCCGTTAATAAGTGAATATTAATAAAATTAATACCAATACATTTCCAGATTATGGAATAGTCGTTTAACAAGACTTGTAATTGAGCTATTTATGATAAACATATGTTAAGAAAACACCATTTGCCCCTACGCATGTGTCATATCGTTAGATATTTGTCGCTAGGCATTTCCGCAGCTATGCGCGGGTACTCGCCTAGTATATATATATATATATATATATATATATATATATATATATATATATATATATATATATATATATATATATATATATATATATATATATATATATATATATATATATATATATATATATATATATATATCTTACTACTTTATAAAAGATTTAAGACTTTTCTATATTTAGAAGTCTTAAACTTTTCAGCCCCAAACATTTCTAATTAAAGAAGTCAAAATGACCAATTGACCAACTAAATGATTGAGTACACAGTTTTATGGCTTTGTAACAGCAACATTTATTCAATTCAATTAAGAGATGTAATGGCCATTATAGAAACGTCTTCAACCCAAAGTGTAACAACAAAACCATTTAAGATGCAAGTATGTAACATACATAGGAAATAAAAACTCAGACATATATAAATCTCCATGTTCTTTGTTACTCTTCTCCTTCATTAGTTGCAAAATACACACAAGAATCTAAAAGACACAAATTAATCTCTTTTCTCTCGCTCTAAAGAACTCTCAGCATTTACCATAATCAAGTTAACCGTCGCTGCTACGTAGAAGGCACCGACGTCACCGCTCCACCACCAAGACCCAACAATGCTACGAATGGGACAACCACCACTGAAACCCACACATTACAGTAGGTTCTTTAATTTTATAGCCTTTTCGAGTATTTTTGTTACATCTATATACATCTCAAGATTTTAAGCTTTTATGATTTTTTATATCGTAACAGCTTTCTTTAAAAAATTTCAGCCATTTACCAGCCGACGTCACCGCTCCACCACCAAGAACCAACAATGCTACGAATGAGACAACCACCACTCAAACTCACACATTACTTGCTCATCATAAACTTAGTTATCGGATACCCGCCGCCGCATTGCGCGGGTACCCTGCTAGTATATATATATATATATATATAGGTATATCAAAATCAAATCAAATCAAATCAAATAAATAAAAAACCCTTATATAGGAAGGATGCTGAAACAATGCCTTAAATACAAAATTCTATGAAAATGACACATGTAATTCATTAAAGGGTTTCTATAAAATGTTTCAAAAAGAAAATAAGAATTACAAATGATGCCTTAAATACAAAATTCTACAAAAATATATAAGGAATATAGTGAAACAATGCCTTAAATACAAAATTCTCTAAATATGACACATGTAATTCATTAAATGGTTTCCATAAAATGCTTAAAAAATAAAATAGGAATTACAAATGATTCCTCAAATATAATATTCTAAAAATGACACATGTAATTTATTAAAGGGTTTCTATAAAATGCTTCAAAAAGAAAATAGGAATTACAAATAATGCCTTAAATACAAATTTTTTTAAAAATATATAAGGAAGGATGGTGAAACAATGCCTTAGATACAAAATATTATAAAAATGACACATGTAATTCATTAAAGGATTTCCATAAAATGCTTCAAAAAGAAAATAGGAATTACATATGATGCCTTAAATACAAAATTCTACAAAAATATATAAGTAATGATGGTGAAACAATGCCTTAAATACAAATTTCTCTAAATATGACACATGTAATTCATTAAATGGTTTCCATAAAATGCTTAAAAAGAAAATAGGAATTACAAATGATGCCTTAAATACAAAATTCTAAAAATGACACATGTGATTCATTAAAGGGTTTCTATAAAATACTTAAAAAAATAGGAATTGCAAATAATGTCTTAAATACAAAATTTTATAAAAATATATAAGGAATGATGGTGAAACAATGTCTTAAATACAAAATCTTATAAAAATGACACATGTAATTCATTAAAAGATTTCCATAAAATGCTTCAAAAGAAAATAGGAATTACAAATGATGCCTTAAATACAAAATTCTATAAAAATGACACATGTTACTCATTAAAAGGTTTCCATAAAATGCTTCAAAAAGAAAACAGGAACTACAAATGATTCATAATAATTTGACTTACTAAAATGAAAATATTTTTAGATATTCGGACTGTCAAGTTTTGGAATGGCTTATATACGGTTGCTATATTATAAACGTGACAAAAAATAATACCAAGAATGAGCTTTTTGGGCTTACTTTTGCTAGAATACACGTTACCACAAAACTTACAAAACAAAATAATTTCTAAAAAATATTTAATTATAATGTTTTTGCTAACAAAAAAAAATTAACAATAATATTAATTTCAAAAAAAATTAATATAAAAAAGTTATTCATAACATTAACATATAAAAAATTTATTACCTCATAAAATTTAAAAATACATAAAATATTTATACAATATTATTAAAATTCTAAAATTTTTTAATGTAACGAGCTTATTCATAACGTTAACGTATGCAAATTCATTTAACTCTTAATATTCTTAAATAAAAAAATATCTTAAAATACGTTATTTTTGTCTATTCTATGCTACATTATTAAAATAGTAATTCATAACTAACACTACATATACTAAACTTCTAATACAAACACACATGACTTCAGTTTTCATTAAAAATATATACTTAAAGCTAGCCCGTCCACCAGACGGGTGTAAAAGCTAGTATATATATATATATATATATATATATATATATATATATATATATATATATACTAGCTTTTACACCCGTCTGGTGGACGGGCTAGCTTTAAGTATATATTTTTAATGAAAACTAAAGTCATGTGTGTTTGTATTAGAAGTTTAGTATATGTGGTGTTAGTTATGACATTAATATTTTAATAATGTAGCATAAAATAGACAAAAATAACGTATTTTAAGATAATTTATTTATTTAAGAATATTATAAGTTAATTGAATTTGCATACGTTAATGTTATGAATAAGTTTGTAATATTAAAATTTATTAGAATTTAGTAATATTGTATAAGATATTTTATGTATTTTTGAATTTTACGAGGTAATAAATTTTGTAATGTTAATGTTATGAATAAATTTTACATTAATTTTTTTTGAAATTAATATTATTGTTATTATTTTTTGTCACGTGTATAATATAGAAACATTATATTGCCCAGTCCGAAATATGACAGTTCAAATATCTAAAAATATTTTCATTTTAGTAAGTTAAACTATTGTGAATCATTTGTAATTCCTACTTTCTTTTTGAATAATTTTATGGAAACCCTTTAATGAATTACATGTGTCATTTTTATAGAATTTTTTATTTAAGGTATCATTTGTAATTTCTATTTTCTTTTTGATGCATTTTATGGAAACCTTTTAATTAATTACATGTGTCATTTTTATAAAATTTTGTATTTAAAGCATTATTTCACTATCCTTTTTATAGAATTTTATATTTAAGGCATCATTTTTAATTCTCATTTTCTTTTTGAAGCATTTTATGGAAACCCTTTTAATAAATTACATGTGTCAGTTTTATAGATATTTGTATTTAAGGCATTGCATTTTATAGAATTCTGTATTTAAGGCATTATTTCACCATTCTTTTTATAGAATTTTATATTTAAGGCATCATTTGTCATTCATATTTTATTTTTGAGGCATTTATAGAAACCCTTTAATGAATTAAATGTTTCATTTTTACAGAATTTTGTATTTAAGGTATTATTTCATCATCCTTTTTATAAAATTTTGTATTTAAGGCAGTATTTGTAGTTTCTATTTTTTTTGAAGCATTTTATGGAAACCTTTCCTTAATGAATTACATGTGTCATTTTTATAAAATTTTATATTTAAGGCATTGTTTCACCATCCTTCCTATATAAGAGTTTTTGATTTGATTTGATATATATATATATATATATATATATATATATATATATATATATTATATATATATATATATATATATATATATATATATATATATATATATATATATATATATATATATATATATATATATATATATATATATATATATATATATATATATATATATATATATATATATATATACATACTAGCCTTTAGACCTGTCTGATGGACGCGCTAGCTTTAAGTACATGTTTTTTTATGAAAATTGAAGTTATGTGTGTTTGTATTAGAATTTTGATATATGTAGTGTTAGTTATGATATTAATCTTTTAATAATGTAGCATAGAAATAAAAAAAATAACTTAGTTTAAGATATTTTATTTATTTAAGAATTTTTGAGTTAATTGAATTTGCATACGTTAACGTTATTAATAAGTTTATTACATTTATTTTTTTTATAATTTAATAATATTGTACAAAATATTTTATGTATTTTTGAATTTTATGAGGTAATAAATTTTGTATATGTTAACGTTATGAATACTTTTTTACATTATCTTTTTGAAATTAATATTATTGTTAAGTTTACGGAATTTTGTATTTAAGGCATTGTTTTACCATCATTTTATGGAAACCCTTTGTATTTAAGGCATTGTTTCACCATCATTTTATGAAAAATCTTTAATAAATTTCAAATGGAAACCCTGTGTATTTAAGGCATTGTTTCACCATCATTTTATGGAAACCCTTTAATGAATTTTAAATGGAAACCATTTGTATTTAAGGCATTTTTTCACCATCATTTTTTCAAATGGAAACTATTTGTATTTAAGGCATTGTTTTAATGAATTTAAAATAGAAACCTTTTGTATTTAACACATTGTTTCACCATCATTTTATGAAAACCATTTAATAAATTTCAAATTGAAATCCTTTTGTATTAAAAACATTGTTTCACCATTATTTTATGGAAACCCTAAAATTAATTTTAAATGGAAACCCTTTGTATTTAAGGCATTGTTTCACCATCATTTTTCAAATGGAAACCATATTTATGGCATTGTTTCACCATCATTTAATGGAAACCCTTTAATGAATTTCAAATAAAAACCCTTTGTATTTAAGGCATTGTTTCACTATCAGTTTATGGAAACCTTTTAATGCATTACATGTGTCATTTTTTTAGAATTTTCTATTTAAGACATTGTTTCACCATCCTTCCTATATAAGGGTTTTTGATTTGATTTGATTTGATATATATATATATATATATATATATATATATATATATATATATATATATATATATATATATATATATATATATATATATATATATATACATATATATATATATATATATATATATATATATATATATATATATATATATATATATATATATATATATTTATATATATATATATATATATATGTATATATATATATATATATATATATATATATATATATATATATATATATATATATATATATATATATATATATATATTTATATATATATATATATATATATATATATATGTATATATATATATATATATATATATATATATATATATATATATATACATATATATATATAAATATATATATATATATATATATATATATATATATATATATATATATATATATATATATATATATATATATATATATATATATATATATATATATATATATATATATATATATATATATATATATATATATATATATATATATATATATATATATATATATATATATATATATATATATATATATATATATATATATATATATATATATATATATATATATATATATATATATATATATATATATATATATATATATATATATATATATATATATATATATATATATATATATATATATATATATATATATATATATATATATATATATATATATATATATATCAAGAACCCT
Source organism: Glebionis coronaria (assembly GCA_025667525.1). Taxonomy (NCBI): domain Eukaryota; kingdom Viridiplantae; phylum Streptophyta; class Magnoliopsida; order Asterales; family Asteraceae; genus Glebionis; species Glebionis coronaria. The sequence goes on from CM046878.1 coordinate 340,423,985, forward strand.
TATATAGGAAGGATGGTGAAACAATTCCTTAAATACAAAATTCTATTAAAATGACACATGTAATTCATTAAATAGTTTCCATAAATGCTTCAAAAAAATAGGAATTACAAAAGACGCCTTAAATACAAAATTCTATAAAAAAATATAAGGAAGGATGGTGAAACAATGCCTTAAATATAAAATTCTATAAAAATTATTCCATAAAATGCTTCAAATATAAAATAGGAATTACACATGATGCCTTAAATACAAAATTCTATATAAATATATATAGGAATTACAAATGATGCCTTAAATACAAAATTCTATAAAAATATATAAGGAAGGATGGTGAAACAATGCCTTAAATACAAAATTTTATAAAATAATTAAATGCTTCAAAAATGCCTTAAATACAAAATTCTATAAAGAATATATAAGGAAGGATGGTGAAACAATACCTTAAATACAAAATTATATAAAAATTATTCCATAAATGCTTCAAATATAAATAGGAATTACACATGATGCCTTAAATACAAAATTTTATATAAATATATATAGGAATTACAAATGATGCCTTAAATACAAAATTCTATAAATATATATAAGAAAGGATGGTGAAACAATGCCTTAAATACAAAATTCTACAAAAATGATTCCATAAAATGATTTAAAAATAAAACAGGAATTACAAATGATGCTCTAAATACAAATTCCATCAAAATATATATAGGAATTACAAATAATGCCTTAGATACAAAATTCTATAAAAATATATAAGGAAGGATGGTGAAACAATGCCTTAAATACAAAATTCTATAAAAATTATTCCATAAAATGCTTCAAAAATAAAATAGAAATTACAAATGACGCCTTAAATACAAAATTCTATAAAAATATATATGAATTACAAATGATGCCTTAAATACAAAATTCTATAAAAATATATAAGGAAGGATGGTGAAACAATGCCGTAAATACGAAATTCTATAAAAATGATTCCATAAAATGCTTCAAAAATAAAATAGGAATTACAAATAATGCCTTAAATACAAAATTCTATAAACATATATACAGGAATTACAAGTGATGCCTTAAATAAAAAATTGTATAAAAATATATAATGAATAATGGTGAAACAATGCTTTAAATACAAAATTTTATTAAAATGATTCCATAAAATACTTCAAAAATAAAATAGGAATTACAAATGATGCCTTAAATACAAAATCTATAAAAATATATATAGGAATTACAAATGATGCCTTAAATACAAAATTATATAAAAAATATATAAGGAAGGATGGTGAAACAATGCCTTAAATACAAAATTTTATAAAAAATAGTTCCATAAAATGCTTCAAAAATAAAATAGGAATTACAAAAGATGCCTTAAATATAAAATTCTATAAACATATATACAGGAATTACAAGTGATGCCTTAAATAAAAAATTGTATAAAAATATATAATGAATAATGGTGAAACAATGCTTTAAATACAAAATTTTATTAAAATGATTCCATAAAATACTTCAAAAATAAAATAGGAATTACAAATGATGCCTTAAATACAAAATCTATAAAAATATATATAGGAATTACAAATGATGCCTTAAATACAAAATTATATAAAAATATATAATGAAGGATGGTGAAACAATGCCTTAAATACAAAATTCTAAAAAAATGATTCCATAAAATGCTTCAAATATAAAATAGAAATTACAAATGATGCCTTAAATACAAAATTCTATAAAAATATATATAGGAATCACAAATGATGCCTTAAATACAAAATTTTATAAAAATATATAAGAAAGGATGGTGAAACAATTCCTTAAATACAAAATTCTATAAAAATGATTCTATAAAATGCTTCAAAAATAAAATAGGAATTACAAATGATGCCTTAAATATAAAATTCTATAAAAATATATATAGGAATTACAAATGATGCCTTAAATAAAAAATTCTATAAAAATATATAAGGAAGGATGGTGAAACAATGCCTTAAATACAGAAATTTATTAAAATGATTCCATAAAATACTTCATAAATAAAATAGGAATTACAAATGATGCCTTAAATACAAAATTCTATAAAAATTTATATAAGTATTACAAATGATGCCCTAAATAAAAAATTATATAAAAATATATAAGGAAGGATGGTGAAACAATGCCTTAAATTCAAAATTCTATAAAAATGATTCCATAAAATGATTCAAAAATAAAATAGGAATTACAAATGATGCTTTAAATACAAAATTCTATAAAATATATATATGAATTACAAATGATGCCTTAAATACAAAATTTTATAAAAATATATAAGGAAGGATGGTGAAACAATGCCTTTAATACAAAATTTTATTAAAATGCACAACAATAATATTAATTTCAAAAAAATTAATGTAAAAACCTTATTCATAACAATAACATATACAAACTTTTTTACCTCATAAAATTCAAAAATACATAATATATTTATACAATATTATTAAAATTCTAAAAAAAATTTATGTAACAAACTTATTCAGACCGTTAACGTATGTAAATTCAATTAACTCATAATATTCTTAAATAAATAAAATATCTTAAACTACGTTATTTTGTCTATTCTATGCTACATTATTAAAACATCAATGCCATAACTAATACTATATATACTAAACTTCTAATACAAACACACATAAATTCAATTTTCAATAAAAATATATGTACATAAAGCTAGCCCGTCCACCGGACGGGTCTAAAGGCTAGTATATATATATATAGAGTTAGGTTAATGTAGTTTACCACTTTAAAATTGTTAAAATGAAAAGTAATATAAACCATTAGATTAATTAGTTACTATTAGATATAATTAATGATATATGAGTTGCATTAATGTAATAAATCTCTAGTCAAAGGATAATTAAAAAATAAACCTAAAATTAATTTTCATTTAAACAATATTATTTATTCTTTTAAACAATATTTAGTTTTCATTTAACCATACTTTTTGATAAATAACGTTTTTCTTTATACATCTTTATATTGATTCTTTTTTTTATATTTTTATTCTTTATATTAGGTAGAATTGATACATACCAAATCTGTGATACATCATGTCTAAATAATAATCTTTACAAGTCTACACAACTAAATATTTAATATTTTACAAAATAATAATATGATTCATCAACAAGAAAATGAAGATACATGTCTATCAACTCATACAAAAAATAGATACAATTTTCGTCACATCCAAAATTACAAACATGATGCTACATATTTGACATTTAACTCGTACACTAACTAAACAAATAAAAAATCATCATGTACCAGTTGATATCCATAACTATAAATAAATATAATATACACAAAATAAATTGTTTAAAATTGTATAAATTAAAATGTGAAACAACATAAAAAACTAAAACTACAAAATTGTTACTTGTACATATGTAAAATATACGTAGTAGTTACTTTTGAAAAAAATATGATAGCGTTTTTTTAATTAATATCATGCATTTCAAATTAATACAATTAATAAGGGTAATAAATATGGTTAAATTCAAGCAATGAGACTATTTTTTATAATTGTCATAACCTACATAGAAATGCAATTAATTAAAAGTTTAATGTTCTTTTAATGAGATTTATGTCATCTAATTAACTTAGTAGATCTAAAGGTTCAAAACACTTTTTATTTTAACAATTATAAGATACTACACTACTTTAACTAAAATCTCTATATATATATATATATATATATACATACATATATATATATATATATATATATATATATATATATATATATATATATATATATATATATATATATATATATATATATATATATATATATATATATATCTTCACTTTATATATAACAGGAGGGATTTGCCACGTCATCTAATCATTCACTAATCCACGTCAGCACATGTTATGGGCTACGTAATGTCATGGGCTTACGTTATGTTTAAATTGATTTTTTGAAACATAAACTCTGTTCATCGATTACAAATCCCAGAAACCCTAAAAACATTACCGTACCCTAGAAAAATCACACATAAAACTTCAAATCGAATCCTTAGAAATTATTATCAGATTCATAAATTGTTGAGCCTTACAATTGATCCTAAGCCACTAATATTATAAATCTCATAATAGTTTTGCAGGTTCTTTCATTGAACCTAAACCATAGGTAATATATGAAAAAGCAATATATTTTGATCGATTAATGTTTGTTATAGAATCACAGTTTTGAATGGCTTTATATCAGAGTGATGATTGAACATGTTCAATCTCAACAAGGTGTGAGGAGAAACCCCTACTCAAGGTAATTTTATTTTAACGTTTTTTATGACAAAGGCACAATCTTTTTCTTGTGTTTCTGAATCGTTTTTTATAGGAGCATAATAAGGATTTTAGCTCTAACCCTTTAATTGTTTTTTAATTTATTTAAAAGCTATGAAGGGTGCAATAATTGATAATTTTTTAATTCCATTATGACTTATTGAACCAGTGGATCCGGCAATATGAAACCCATCTCTTAAATTTGAGTCATTCACATTCTTTATTTAATCTTTATGGGTTAATTTGGTGTGGTTTAGCGGCCAGTTCATGGTCACACGTTCTTAAAACTCCAATAATGAATGTTTTTTTTAATTTTTTAGATTTTTATATGTATATGTTTGTTTCGCTGTTGTACAGATTACAGATCATACAATTGTTTAGGATAGCTCTTATCAACAAACACTGGCTCACAAGGTGTAACTACAATGGTATGATTTCAGTCTTATGACTTTTACCAATTAAAGGTTATTGATTGTATACTCAAGAATATATTGTCAATTAAATGTTGTTCATATTAACAGGTTGATTAATAATAAGACGAGGTATGGTTTTTGTTTTGATAGATTCTTTTAGTTATGTGAATCACTGATTTGATTCAATGCGATCTTAATGTTTGAATATATAGATTATTTTTTGTATTTATTTGCATGCCCATTTGTTATATAATTATCAGATTTGACTATTTTGTGGGCTGCTTTAGCTGCTTATTGTTTGGATATGCATTTAACATATGATCTCTTATATAAAATTATGTTTGTTTACTAACCAACTTTGATGTAGTACATCAAATAAAATAGCACATCCATTCCTGAAGGTGTGGGTTTTTAGGATTCACATATCAAAATTCAAAATAGAGGGAAGGATGGTGAGATTGCTTTAAAGCGATTATATATACACTTTCTGGGTCTAATTTAGCTGCTTATTGTGTGAAATTTAATTAGAACATCGATTCTAATTTTAGTATCTCTAGGTTCAATATATTTGTATAAATATATTTTATGATAATTTGCTTATGCCTAATCTGTTTGCAATGTAAGGTTTTGAGAGATTTGGGAGTTAGAACGATGAAGTTGATGACAAACAACCCTGCAGAGTACATCTGGCTCAAGGGTTATGGTTTGGAAGTTGCAGGTGGAGTTTACCTTGTTACCCCAATCGCAAACCAGAACAAGCGATATCTCGAGAGTAAACTGACCAAGATGGGTCATGTATATAGCTTTGGAAACAACGTTGTCCCAAATCTACAAGAAAAGTAAGTACTATCAGCCAAGCCCGCGTGAGAATAATGACAGGTAAATTCTAACTGTTTTGTTTTGCATATTCATCCTTTTACTGAATTAAATTTAAAAAACGAGTGGTAAACAGAATTGATATCATAATAGATGACTTGATATTGTATTTTTTTACATGTTTAAAGTAACTTATCCCTGTAGAAAGTATTCATAGTTGCATAGTACCTAAAATGAAATTAAAAGTGTCACTAGATCATAATGCTTAAAATAATGCAAGAAATTAAATGGTCCGTTGTCGTTTTAAACTAGAACACCCATTTTATCCATTAAACATTAGATCATTAAACTTGATGTTTGTATTTGTTATATTTTTATAATCATACAGGACATTCAAGAAACTTACGCAGGTCAAATTGTAGAATTATTTGGTTTAGATTGTGCACCAAGAGATACTTCAGACAAATACACCGCGACTTCTATGACTATTTCTGAACCGGTTGTCTCATTAGGCGTGTCACCAGTTTCAAAAGATTCAACAAACATATGTTTATAAACTTTAGTATAAAAATCATACGATAAAGAGCTATGTTGAGATCCGCAACCCCAAACTTAAAGATAATAATAAATCATTACAAAATAACAATTTTTATTATATTGAGTTCTCAACAAACCATGTCCAGTTCGTAGAAGAATCTCGGATGCCAAATAATCAGACCGATTTTTACGTCTTTCTTCCTGACTCTCAGATAATGATTGAGAATCGTTATCTCTGAGTATTGACGTGCCACTCACCGCTGGACCAGACAAACCGTCTATATTGTTAGTCAGACCGAACTTTGGAAGCCCAAAATCTGTTAACTGTTATAACAAAAAAAAATTGGAGTAGTATATATCGTATTTATGCGAGCCCCCGGTTAGACTAATTCCTGAGGCGGGTCGATCATGCCAAGGCCCAGTCACTTCACTCGGGCCCTCAATTTGGCTAGCAAGGTGATTTAGCTTTGTATTTGTTAGACCTTAATCTTCGTCTAAGAGAGTGGCTGATATGTTAAGTAGCTAAACTTTCGAAAATTTTGTACAATTATTTCACAAGTCGTTGAAGGCAACTGTGTTGGATTTAATTTCTGCATCGTTACTTCAGTAACAGTCAATTTTGATTCCGAACTGCCCCATTACCAAACCAAAGATAGGGTATATAGAGATCCATCAGTTAATGGAAGGATTGTTTCCCCTACCTTAATGTGGATTGAATCTTGGAGCATAAGAACGGCTTTCTTATGCTTGTGAAAAGGTGGGACTTAAATGAAATATATCATGTCTTGTCTTTGCTTTATATTGCCGAAACAACCAACTGTGTGTAGCATTTGTAGGTCCTGTTTAAGACAGACTAATTATCAAGTTGCGTGATGGGTTCCTTACAATTGCAAAAGAATATAAAGCCTACACACAGGAGGAAAAAAATAAGGTTGTATTAGCTGGAGGACTGCATGTTTATGGAAAAGAATGCAATGAATCACGCCGAATTGGCAACCAGGTGCGATCTAATAGGGAAATGTTGGATATTTTTCTATAGATATAACATTTCGTATTTATTTACAGTTTTTAGCTACAAGATTTTTCAATACTTAATAAAACCATTCTTATGGTTAGATGAAGTAGACTTAGCTTGCACTTCTTGATCTTGAATCCCACTGTACGTATTTGTTAAATGAAACAGATTTGATAATATGGGACGGAGCACCCATAAATGACCGTCGAGGCTCTTGACCGCACCTTGAGAGATATTCAATATAATCAGATATTTTGTTCGGAGGAACGACCATCGTACATAAAATTTTAGAAAAATTGTATTTTATCGAATTGTAAGTTGTTTCTTCTATAACTTATTTTCAGATAATTCAATAAATATTCCTTTCAAAATTCACGATATTGTTATATCAAAATATATAAATTTAGTGATCAAACAGTATTACTTTCAGTTTAGTGATCACTCCAAGCAAGGACTCGATTTAAGTCAAAATGCTTATTGGAAATATCAGAATGGTGGGTTCTGTTTTTAGTATAAAAAACCTAATGAACAGGACTTGAAGGCGTTGTGAAATTGTGGTTTTTTATTATTATCTAAATCGGCAGCTAAGCCTCAACAATCTTACTAAAACAGTGGACGACGAGAGCATAAAAGTCACAATGGAAGATTTCTTGAATGCTCTTCATGAAATTATTCCTTCATTTGGTGCTTCCATGGACAGCCTTGAACTTTGCAGGTATGACTCAGCGATCAGTTTATTTTTTATATGAATATTTTTTGTTATATATATGTCTTTGTATTACCTATGACCTGGGTTTCAGCTGCATGTTTTACCCATCCCGAAATCATCATTGTTGGGTTAACAGAGGTATGTTCTTTCTCGCTTCTTATATTTCCTTTTTACTCCCTATGTTATCTTGGCTGATTATGCATGAACTAAATTCAGGTCCTTACCTATGTTACCTATGTTATCATGGTTGGGTTAATAGAGGTATGAACTAAATTGTATGTTACAATTTTGTATCGCAGGTTCTTACCATAAGTCGCGTAACTAGAAATTGTGTTGTCATTGCAGCAGTTCCACAATCCCAAAACACCCTATACACTTGCAAGACTTGAACCATCAAAAAAGTGTGATGTGTTTGATATTATGGCTACTGGTGCAAGTTTGGGACATCTCAGCATAACCGAATGTACCCGTAGCACAAAGAATAGGTATCTCAATTTCTCTTTCTCTTCTTTTTGTTTTTGGTGATTTTTGATGCACAAGTAATAAGGTGTTTGGGCAGTTCCTTAAAAAAGAACAACGGTAATTCCTAAACCATGGGGTCAATATTATGCTTTGAGGCATGCTGGACAGGATGGTGCACCAGTCAGGCCTCCATCTAATGTGCAGGCTAAGCCAACTTGTGAGAGAGGTGGTGCAAGTTTGTGACAGAGGTGGTGTTATATAAGTGTAATTTCTTTTGTAAATAGCGAGTAATGAGTCTCAAATTTGTTAATGGCTAAAAATTCACATTAAATGGACTACTTATTATGATGTATCAGCCCCTTTCATGTTATAAGTCACTTTAGGTTATCATTTTCTCATCAGATGTTCCCATTTTCCTTCTTTATCTGGTTTTGGTTACTAAATAAGTTATATGACCCTTATGGAGGATATCTTGTGAATGATAGATGCATTATCGAAGCTGCTCTTCAAGTCAGGAAGGTTTTTTATTTACGTCTCATATAATATGTCCCATATAATATGATCCTATGTTCAGCAGGTTAGCATGCTTATTTTAGTTTATATTAGGGAAATCTCAGAAACCATTTTCATTTACATTGCAATGCACTATTTGTGATTTTAGTACATCGCCTCTGGTTTAATAGGTATTATGCATCGATGGTGGTCTTGTCACCAGAAATTAGGACTATTGGCCAGGTTTGACTAGCTATGCTATATTTTTATACCATAATGTTGTATGCTCATCATCATGTGGTGGCTCAAATTACTCTGAGTCCAAGCTCTTCTTACCCTTTTGCCATCATTATTGTATTTCTTTGGTTTATATCCCATGACGAGTCTTTCAAAGTACGACCATCTTCCAGCAGCTTACCAGCAAAAATCAACCTACGCTGGTCTAGTGGATCCCCTCATTGTCTTGAATTTTGGCTTCACGTTGTGAATGGTGTCCGAACTTTCAACCTCCAAAGTAATGTTCTTTCCCTTCACTTTCTTGACGACGATCTGCATACCACCACGGAGTCGGAGGACCAAATGCAGGGTTGGCTCCTTCTGGTTATTGTAGTCAGGTAGAGTACGACCATACTCGAGTTGTTTGTCGGCAAAGATAATTCTTTGCTGATCTGGTGGGATTCCTTCCTTGTCCTGAATTTTGGCTTTAACATTATCAATGGTGTCAGAGCTCTGAACTTTCAAAGTGATAGTCTTTTCAATTAAGGCTTTCACAAAAATCTGCATACCACCATGAATACAGATAACCAAATGAATAGTTAGACTCCTGAATGTTGTAATCGGCATGGGTACAACCATCCTCAAGCTGCTTTCCAGCAATGATAAGTCTCTGCTGTTCTGGTGGGTTCCGTCCTTTTCTTGGATCTGAGCTTTGACATTGTTGACGATGTCAAAGTATTCGAATTCCAAAGTGATGGTCTTACCAGTGACCGAAGATTTGCATACCTCCCCTCAACCCTAGAACAAGGTGGAGAGTGGGTTCCTTTTTGATGTTGTAATCTGCCAATGTACGACCATTTTGAGCTGCTTTCTCGCAAAGACGAGTCTACTGATCTGGGGCAATACCCTCCTTTTCCTTGATCTTCGCCTTGATATTGTCAATGATGTGTTAACCACTTGGCAATTTGTGTAATTACTCTTAAAACTAACTAAAATCTGTATGTAAATACATTAACCTTTGTTCAAAAATTTATCATCCTATTTTTTAGGTACCATCTTTCCATCACATAATAACCTAATCGATGTGGTCAATCCCCCTAAACAATTGAACCATTATGTAATTTTCATCGTAACTGCATAAAGGTCAAACATACTGGATTTGGTAAACAAATGGCTTCCTACAAATCATGACAAAAGCAACAATTATAAACAGGGACAGAGGTAGGGGTTCTCGCGGGTGTCCGTGACCCTATGGATTACTTATGTGTAGTGTTAATTTGTGAAGAAAATATCGATTTTTTTTAAACGCTTAAATGCACTTAATCAATCGAAACGTGTTTCCACCCTTCGTTTTAATTCACTTTTTACATATGTTATACTACGGTTAAAAAATTCTGTGAACTCGGTCATATTTCATCCTGGCTTCGTCCTTGATTATAAACAAAAATGATGTTTAAACTTTAAATCGTATATTTTAAAAATCTTATGCAATAAACCATATAAAATAAGCATGAAAAAGTATCAAACGGGGAATGGAGTGAGTTTCAAAATTTATACACGATGTACTTATTCATGGTTACAAACAAACTCATCAAATCTTTTGAAACCTACACTTTGCCAATATCTTTTTTATACCGGAAGATTAGGGGCTGGTATTTTTTATATACAAAAAGTTAATTGTGTTTTGGTATCTATAGGTAGCATGGATTCGGTTGTAGTTGCAGTCGGCATCAATAATAGTAGTGTAAAGGATATACATAGATAAACACCTGGGAATTTAAGATGAAGTTGGGGATGAGGGTGGTGGAGTGAAATATGTGGTCAAAATGATATTGATAACTTGACTCGATTCAAAATCTTTGTATAACTCAGGTTCAGTCAACCCCAATTACTATAATTTTTATTTCTTTTTTCGATATAAAGTGTTCGTGTAATGCGGCGATAAATAATCGATGATAATTTTTAAAATGAACAAATATTACTATCTTAACTATCAAGTTTTATTCACATTAAAGTTAAAAGGTAAAAAATGAAATAAAAATAAATTCGCTGAAAATAAAAAAATAAAAATTGAAAGTTAATAGGATTTAACGAAATTGATGTTGAATTAAATCAGTGATGAGCATTTTAACTCGAATACCGAATCTGAACCCAAACCGTACCCGGAACCGTACCCATTCCCGGTACTCGAATCCCTTTCGGTACGGAACCGGGACTACAAAATAAGGTGAAAAAAAATTCAGGACCACTGATTCGATACGGAACGGTACCAAATCGGGAAATTCTCGGTACCGGTACTAATACCCGTACCGGTACCGATTCCCGGATCCCGTTCGGTACGGGTCGGTACATAAGTTTTTAGATCGGGAGAAATCGAGAGCACTAAATCGAGACGGGTTCGGGACAAGATTGGTCCCGAGCTCATCCCTAAATTAAGTAACACAAATTTTTTGAAAATATGATGATCTTAAATTATGAAAATAATAAAAAAATATTTCAATTTAAAATAAAAAATATTATTTTAATAAGTTGTTAATATTTGTTATAAAAAGTTATTACAAAAGGTATATGGTAATAAAAAATAGGAAAAACGCCAACAACTTACTATATTTAATAAGTAATATTAGCTGAAAATTTAGCCTTCTTATTTTTAAAAGGTCTCAAATAACTTATAATGTAGTTATAACTTTTATATAATTTTTATTTAAAAATAGCAAACGAAATAATTTTTTTATATTTCACTCATAGTTGGTTAACCTAACCTAATTTGACTCGACCCGACTTAAACCTGACAAGTTTGACTCGAAGCCGACTAACCCGAATAAAAATAGGATCAAGTTCAAGTATATAATTTTTAGCTTCAACCCAAAATGGACCCGACGCGTTTAACCTAAACCTAATAACGCGACCCGATTTATACCTATATATGAGACAAATAAACTATATCTTTTTTTAATATAGTAAAAATATGAAAATATAACTAAAATAATATTGTTGTACTATATAAGTTGTTACTATATAACTAAGAAAAAAAATACAATGGTTGTACTATATAACAAAAAAATAATATATTCTTTATATAAATAAATTATTACGACGTGCGTGTTAAAGAAGTTAAATTATTCATCACTTATAACTAACGGTAAAGAAAATTTCTTTTTTTAGACTTTTTACTTATTAATGGGTTAAATTATCTTACTTAACAAACACCTAAAGAAGTAGTAATATTTATCAACTTTCGTTTTACATTTAAACACCCCCTTCAACTATTAAAATAAACAAAATATAGTAAATAGTGGACTTGTGAACGGTTCTTTTAGGATTAAACATGGTGCAGAGCAGTGAGGATTTAGGTAAAAATAATACCACATACGCAATTGTGGTTTTATAAAAGTATGAATCCACAATCACACGTTTTTGCGATTTATGTTTAACGAAATTTTCCCAATTTTTGCGTATTTAACCGCACGCACAATCAATTATTTCAACATATGAATTACATATCGCTAAAGTTTTGACTATAGTTTTATGTCTGCGAGATTACACACTTCATGTTGCTATCTTTACGAATTTATCAAATCTCAATAATAGCTAATTGCATGTATTCGTTATTACTTGACATCCCGTTCACTATATCTTATTTATCCTCATAACATCCTTTTTTCCCATTATTTTTATTAGCGGACAGAGAGTAAAATAAGTTTCATTAAATGTAATTATTTGTTTGGCGTGTATAAAAAATGTAAGTCTATAAAAAATTTAAACTATAAAATTATGAATATCATATAAAAAAATATTTGAAGAACGGGTATGACTCAATTAATGAAAAAAGTGATTGTTTTGAAAAAGATAAACGAAGGGAACATATACTAAAAATAAGCGAAAGCTACAAACGAGTGATTAATCGGCTGATTACATTGAGTTTTTTTGCTCGATTTGATATGCGTTAGTTTTACCAAATAAAAATAATGTAAACGACAATCAGAAGTCATACCCGTCCATCGGACGGGTTTAGCCACTAGTTGTAACCATAGTTGTTATGGTGTTATAACCATAGTTGTTATGTCTAGTTGCAAAACCCGCCCGATGGGCGGGTATAACTTGTGATTATTGTTTACATTTTTTATTTATAAAAATATTTGTTTTCAAGTATGTATAAGTTGTTCATTGGTTTTTAAGTATATGCCAAATATTGGTGTTAAAAAATTGTTTGCTATTAAGTATATTTTATGATTGTGCATGACGAAACATCAAAAGACTTGTACATTTATTAGTAAAAAAATAAAATTTGTTATTTTTGAAACATTGTTGTAAAATTTTTTTAATATTTTTTTAAAGAAAAACTTGGCTTGACGTGATATGAGAAGTGAAAACACGTGATAAAGTACGATAAGTTTTTATGCGTGAACGATAATATAGTTTTTTTTATGAAAATGAAAAAGATTATATGCAAATATAGCTTTTAAATTTTATTCTTTATGTATGACATTTTTTAAACTCGGCATATTTGAAATGTGATATAAACATAATAATTTATAAGTATTTTCATATTTTTGCTGCTTTAAGTCGCGTCTTAAAATGATATGCTGCTATGTTTCGTGCAAAAACTCTAAGCTTGGACATGATGCAACTCACGAAAAAAGTCGAAGCCAGCAAACATTATGAGTCAAAAGTTAAAAAAAATCAATGTTTTCAAACCCGGGTTGACCCAGCCGGGTCAACCGGTTAACCCGGTTCTGGCAAAAAAAACGGGTCATACTGATCCGGATTTCACATTTTCGAAACTCGGCTCGACCCACCGGGTTTGGGGTGACCCGGGTCAACCCGGTTCTCGAGACCCGGTCAAATTTCGATTTTTTCGATGTTCTTTTTTAAATATATGTACTTTTTACGTATTTGCGACAAAATTTTATTTTTACATAATATATTGGTTGGTAAACAATTTATTTTTTCAATATACGGGATTTTTTTATGGTTTTCATATATAACTTTTGTTAATTATTGAAAATATAAAAAATATTTTTCTTTTTATAAAATCGGGTTAACCCGGGTTGACCCGGATCCGATAATTCAACTGGGTCGATTTAAAAACTGGGTTTTAAAACATTGAAGAAAACAACCAAACATTATGAGTCGGTTCATATCGTGTACAAATTAAAAAACGATTTTCTCATCAGTTATGTCAAAAATGACCGCTTTACACGTACGTTTGCATATATAAAGAAATATTCATAGTTTTAAGCCTGCTTCTAAAGTTGAGTAAACTGATGGGTGAATTTTTTTTTTTGTAAGAAAAGCTTTTAACTCACGCATACAATATTTTCCTTTTATATGAAATCTCTTAGAAGACTAACTGTTTTTGAAGCTTAAGAAATATAAGTCTTTACTTGAGAAACTGAATTCAGCTTGATGATACACGCTGTGTAAAGAGTTACTTATAGTAACTTATTATAATTAAGAAAACTAAATTCAACACAACTGATTCACATTAAAGAATAATCCAACTTCCATAATTATAGACATGTATAAAGTGAAAACATAATGGTATTTTGATCAAATCTCCATGTGTTGAAAACAGGATAACCATGGCATTGCACAATTTGCACTTGCCAACTTATTATTTAATAACAATGAAAACAAATCCTAAGTAGGAATTCTGACAAAAGGAATCAACTGAAGAAAATTGAAAATGTCTTGAAACCAATGAAAACAGTAAAAACAAAGTAAACATGGATACATTCAAACACACGCCAAATTACTCCTCAATTTTGACATCCAATATCGTTTTTTTGTTGCTTCCTGAGTAAAAAACATCTGGGTAGTCATCCAAATAAACTATATCACATTTCTTTGTAACTGTATCACTTCCTGGAGCCACATTCACTGAGGTGGAAATGGACACGTGGAGATTTCCACACGAGGGCTGTTGATGTCATTTTGGATCTCGGATTATCCATCAATCCAGCCATTGACGTTGGACACATTGAAAGAGCATTTGTGCAAGGTATGGGATGGGTAGCTCCAGAAGAGCTAAAATGGGGTGAAGGATATTTACAAATGGATTCCACCTGCGTGATATACTCGATCCTGAACTGCTAGCAGATAGATCGTGTGAATCCGAACTGTTTCACTGTTTGGAGATCTCATTTCAGTGTGTCGATGACAAGCCATGGAGGAGGCCAACGATGATACAGGTAATGGCGATGTTCAAAGAGCTGCCGGAAGATTTAGGGAGTGATATTCTTGATGGGATGTCGATGAAAAGCTCGGTAGATGAATCTCAATAAAAAAGAGCCTCTGGGTTATCACTAATCTCAACCTAGCCATTAAGACCATGGAAAGAGATACATCTTGTTTCAGTGTATCAAGAGCAAACGTGTTGATTTGGGAAACCGATGAATCCAATGTACAGTAGCAGACTGAATTACATTTGAGCTTGGTGTTTTAAATACATCATCCACCTCCTGTCAAATTTAATAATCAAAGGGTTTACTTTATATATCGTAAGATTTAATGTTTCATGTAACTGCAAAGTGTGAATAGCATACCTGTTCTTCAATGAAACCATGATTAAAATGAGTTATTAGCTCATCTTCCTCAGAAACTGTTTTGCAAGTGTATATATATGGTTGTTTGTGTTGACATCATGTTGTGTAAACAACACTTGGAAAAGGAACTTCTTACCCACCAATGCATTCAAATCAGCTGGAAAATAGCCATCTGTGTTGTGTCCATGTTTATTCATTACCTCATACACAGAGATTCCTTTACACATCTTACCAACATTAGTATAAAAAATCGCAAGTGGAGCTGAATCAGCCTCATTAAAAACCCTCACAATAACCAAAAACCTACAAATGTTGGATGAAAATAAAGAGTTTGTATTGCTAAGAAGCAAGCTTGTTATACCAAACCCATACAAAGCATCTTCTTATCAGTCAGGCCATTGTATGGGTTGTGTTTGCTATCGTCAAGTCAAAGAGTATCACAATTATTGTTCCTAAACTTCATTAAAGAAAGCGGATATAAGTATAGAACATGAACCGGCTAGATTTTTAGGATCAACTACCACATACACATAAGCAAGATTCATACTTGAAAGTTAAACTATATTTGGGAGGTTTTCACATAGTCAACAGAATAAAGTGACTACTCACATCACATCTCTGGTAGAAGCGGCTTCATCGTCAAGAAGTAAACCATGCTCATCTTCTTCTTCCACACTTTCCAACGACTTGTCAACCTATGACAAGAAATATAATTTTTTAAAATTCAAACTATGGTGAATGAATATTGCTAATTTATGACCAGGAGTAAAAGTTTTGTTGAACTACCTCTTGTTGATGAGTTTTGATCAGCTCATGTTGTCTCTTAAAGTTTGATTGGGTCTCAACACCTTTGGCAACTTCTGCCTGTATAAAGGGTAATAATTACGCATAAATGTACCTATTTAACCATTTGAAATAAAACGTGATCAATGGATTTAAAAGAAGTCTGAATCGTCACCAGTACTACATGAAAAGAAAATTACGTACCAATAAAACACTAACATGTTTCTCATCATTAACAATTTCACGAGTTTGATTGATTCTTATTTGGTAGTTTAAGGCTTCGAGCTTTTCAAACTGAATGTTGGTTTGCATATTATTTTAGTTTTCTGGTTTCTTTATATGATTAGTGTGTTATGTCTATCTGGGTTGTTCTAATAATAAGGTCTTCAAGACTCTTCATAGCTACCATAACATATGATTAATAAGATCTAATTTAATTCGGATAATTTTGGCAAAATTGAAGAAGCTGTTATTCATAGAAGAACAATCGTATTTGTTCCTCATGTTCCCACAAAGATTCCAACTTGTTTGCTGCATCAGTTGACAAAACATAAAAAATTAATTAGACTGGAAGCACATAAATAATAAAATACATGTGGATAATATTACCTGATCTTGTTTGCGTTTACAAACAATGATTGGGATTTTCCAATATTCATTGTTTCATGATTATCAGGGTTGATAGGTTATCGTTGCGGGTTATCGTTTTGGGGTTGATGATACGAATGAATTACACGAACGAATGAGATTAGGGCTTAATATGCGGGTTAGGATGATAACACGAATTGGGCTTAATATATGGGTTTGGTGCTGACGTGGATTAGGGAGATAATAAGTGACGTGGCAAATTCCTCCTCTTATATATAATGTAAAGATATATATATATATATATATATATATATATATATATATATATATATATATATATATATATATATATATATATATATATATATATATATATATATATATAGTTGGGGTAAAATAAAACAATTCTTATAATAGAATAAATAAAATAGAAGGGATGGATATGGGAGTGACATGTGTCACAACATTATCACACATCACTTTTCCATATTATCTCCTTAATAAAAAATTTTCAAAAATAATTTTTTTTTCGAAAATATTTTTTTTCAAAAATATTTTTTTTTCAAAAATATATTTTTTTAAAAATATTATTTTTTAAAAATATTTTTTTTTTCGAAAATAGTTTTTTTCAAAAAATATTTTTTTTTCAAAAAATATTATTTTTTCAAAAAATATTTTTTTTTCAAAAAATATTTTTTTTTCAAAAATATTTTTTTTCAAAAATATTTTTTTTCGAAATTTAAAAAAAAAATATTTTTTCATAATTTTTTTTTCGAAGTTTTTTTTACCAAAATTTTTTTTTCGAAATATTTTTTTTTTGAAAATTTTTTCGAAATTTAAAAAAAAATTTCGAATTTTTTTTTACAAATTTTTTTTTTAAACTATTATGGAAAAAAATATAGAGCATCACGGTTAGATAATTTAGTGATCACGAATAAGACACTAATTTATTACCTTTATGCACCATATTTATACTTTTAATGCACTGAAATTTGGAGTGTGATGCGCTACAACAAATCAATAAAAATTCAGCACATCACAGTTATACGTTTTAGAGCATCATGTTTATAAGTTAATGCATCACAGTTTTAAGTTATTGCATCATAATTCCTTCACAAAACTTATAACTATGGTGTAATTCTCATATATATGATGCAACCCATTTAAAACTACGATGTGTCAAATTATAACTATCATGCACAAAAAATACATGTGATTACTAATAATAAAACATTGATTTTCTATATGCATAACTATGATGCAGTAAGTAAAAATCATAATGTACCAAATTTATAACTAGTGCATTATATTTTTAAGTTTTGTGCATCACGAATGATGGAGTAATTTATAACATTAATGCATCATAATTATAACAATTATACATTATAAGTAAATGCATTATAGTTATCCGTTAGAGAATACAAATATATCATTAGTATCACTTTTATTTTTGGTGCAATATAATAATTGTGTATCGCATTGTAATTATAAGTTTTGTGCATCACGAGTGATGTAGTAATTTATAACTTTAGTGCATCATAATTATGACATTGATACATTATAAGTAAATGCATTATATTTTTCCGTTGGAGAATAAAAATTCTATCACTAGTCATCACTTGTATTATTAGTGCATTAATGTAATAGTTTATCGCATCGTAGTTATAATTTTTGTGCATCATAGATAAAACATTGGTGAATGCACTATAATGTAGTAATTATAACTGTAATGCATTAATTTATAATCATGATGCACTAAAACATGTAACTGTAATGCAGTGAAAAAATTATGAAAAAACATTTCCGAAATTTTTGTTTTTCCAAAAAAAATATTCGAAAAAAGTATCTTGAAAAAAAAATTACGAAATTTTTTTCCGAAATTTAACTTTGATGCAGTAAAACATGTAACTGTGATTAAGTAAAAAAATTTGAAAAAAATATCCGAAAAAATATTTCTGAAAAAAATTTTTTTTAAAAAATTCGAAAAAAAAATTTCGAAAATTTTTTTTTCGAATTTTTTTTTTTAAATTTCGAAAAAAAATTGAACGAAATTTTTTTTAAAAAATTTTTTTTCGAAATTTATTTTCAAAAAAATTCAATTTCTTTTGTAATTAAATGACATGATATGGCAATATAATGTAGAATAAAAATTTGAAAAGATGACACATGTCAACTCCATAATTCACCTTATTTATTGTATTATAAGATTTCTTGTAGAATAACCTCACTATATATATATATATATATATATATATATATATATATATATATATATATATATATATATATATATATATATATATATATATATATATATATATATATATATATATATATATATATATATATATATATATATATATATATATATATATATATATATATATATATATATATATATATATATATATATATATATATATATATATATATATATATATATATATATATATATATATATATATATATATATATATATATAGAGTTGGGGTAAAATAAAATAAATTTTAAAATAAAATAAATGAGGTGGAACCACATGCTGCCATGTGTCCCCCCCTTTTTTTTTAAAAAAATGGTGTACTTTTGTAATTTTAGAAACTTCAGGGGCATTTTTTTTAATTTTTACCGAAACTATATATAGTTTTTTTTCATCTAATTTTTTTAATTGTTCTTCTTCTTCGGTTTATCTTAAACTGATAAACCCTAACCACCAATCGGAACTATCGTCGAGAACCACCGTCACCAACCACCGTACCAACTTCCGTCATCACCATAATGTAACCACCGTAACTCTAACCACTGGTTATTGATTCATTATGTTTACTGAATCTTCGTTCAGTAGTGTTGCGTCATCATCATCATCATCATCATCATCTTCTGGTGTTTTTTGTAAGTTTTTATCATGGCGTTTTTTTAATACTCTTTATATTAGTTGCATTGTAGTTTAGTTACTTTTAAACTCTTTAGTTCGTACCGGATTATATGTATGTTTTACTGAATTACATTTTTAAGGTTGATTATATCAAATATTGATTAGATTAGAGATTGATTAGAATTCAGATTGATCATAATAGAGATTGATATGTTATTGATGCACATAGGCTTGATTTTAAATCGAGGTTGTTTTACTGCATAATAGGTATGTTTTACTGAATAACAGTTTTTATGTTGATTATATCAGAGATTAATTATATCAGAGATTGACTAGAATTGAGATTGATCAGAATTGAGATTTATATGTGATTGCTGCATATACGCTTGATTTTATAGTCGAGGTTTTTTTAATGCATAATAGGTATGTTTTACTGAATTACAGTTTTTAAACTTTTTATTTCAGATATTTATTAGAATAGATATTTATTAGATTTGAGATTGATCAGATTAGAGATTGATATGTGATTGATGCACATAGGCTTGATTTTATAGTGGAGGTTGTTTTACTGCATAATAGGTATTTTTTACTGAATTACTGTTTTTAAGCTGATTATATCAGATATTTATTAGAATAGAGATTGATTAAAATTGAGATTGATCAGAATAGAGACTGAATGTGATTTGATGTACATAGGCTTGATTTTATAGTCGATGTTGTTTTTACTGCATAATAGGTATGTTTTACTGAATTACTTTTTTTAGGTTGATTATATCATGAATTTATTAAAATAGAGATTGATTAAAATTGAGATTGATCAAAATAGAGATTGATATGTGATTTGATGTTAATAGGCTTGATTTTATAGTCAAGGTTGTTTTACTGCATTATAGGTATTGTTTATTGAATTGTGGTTTTAGTTTTGGTTAAAAGTTTTATATTTTACTGAATCCTTCATAGTTTTTTTTTATTTTTCAACATTTTATGGTTTTTTTTTGTTTTTATTTCTTATTTAACTTATATCATTTATCTAGCTTACTTTTTTTTATTTTTGCAGCCGCAGATGATTATGAAACAATTACCGTAAGAGATCATGTAGGTTACTATAAAGTTGGTATAGATGGCACTAGGACTTGGTTTCCTGATGAGTTACCACATGGTCAAGTACCTATAGTAGGATGTTAATTTGTTTCAATTGATCAAGCGTACAATTTCTATGTAGCTTATGGGAAAAAGGGTGGGTTTGATGTTAGGAGAGGTGGAGAGTACAAGGCAGTAGGTTCTGATATTCCGACAACAAAGTATTTACTTTGTAGTAGAGAAGGTTTTCTTCAACCTAAAGATAAAGCTAGTGTTGATAATGTAGATGTTGATTTACCAGAAAATGGTGTAGTTGAAGATGGCGGTGGTAGTGGTGATTTTCAAAGGTTTAGAGATATTAAGAAAAATCAAATTAGGAGGAAGCCTACGTTTAGGTGTGGGTGTTTGGCGTCAATTCTTATTAAGAAAAAAGGAAAAATCTTTGAGGTTATTAGTTTCACAGAGGGTCATAATCACCCTCTTGTAGCTGAAAGAGACATGATTTTTATGAAGAATTCGAGGAATGTGGGTTATACAAAGCAGCATTTCCTCTATCAAGTTTCGAATGCAAATTTTGGTCCTGCTATAGGGTTAGATTGATGAAACAGCTTCACGGTGGGTTTGATAACGTTGGTGTAACAGTTGATGACTGCAAGAATGAAAAAAAGAAGATTACTGTTTTTATTCGTGATCAAGACGCTCAGATGGCTGTAGAGAAGCTGATTAGTCGAAAACTTCACTCCCCTGGTTTTTTGTCAAACATTTTAAAGGTAGTTATTTCTTCTATTATCTGAGTTTTTTTCTAGTAAATTAATCTTTTTAGATTTTACTGAATCATGTTTTATAACTTAAAACATAAACCTTGATGTTTCATTTTTTTACTGAATTAACCATACATTTTAATGCATTTAGATATTATCAAGTAGTTTTTATAATTAGTTTCTAATTTTTTTTAGGTCCTGATAATCGCTTGGCTGGTCTATTCTGGGCTGATGAAGAAGGTATCAGAAACTTTGCTACGTTCGGTCACATAGTTTCTTTTGATGCGACTTTTCGGTCTAACAAGTATAAATGTTTTTCTTTTTTATCTCCAAAAATTATGTTTTTTAGTTTATTATGTTTTTTAATTTGTTATTATGTTATTTAACTGTAGGTATCAAATGGTTTTTGTTCCCTTTACTGGTATCAACCATCATAACCGCTGTATTACATTTGTTGCTGCTTTGCTTGCTGATGAGAGTGCATTAGCTTACATATGGTTGCTTAAAGAATTTAAAGAAGCATTTGGTAAAGCTCCAGAAGTTGTCGTCACAGACCAAGATCCGTCAATGAAGATTGCAATAGCTGAAGTTTTTTGCAATACAGTTCACCGCTTTTGTATGTGGCACATTATGATGAAATTGGGCACGAAGGTATTTTATCTTAAAAAATTTTTTCAGAAATTTATTCAGACCAAAATCTTGTAAAATATGCACCATAATGCAGTAAATATGCACTATAATGCATTTCATGTTTACTTATAATTATTTTGTTTTTTTATTATAGGTGGGTGCTGAACTATGTAATAGAACAGATTTTAAGAGACGTATTTCTGACATTGTGTGGACAGACCAAATTACGCCTGAGGTTTTTGAAAGAGAATGGAATTGTATGATAAATGAATTTGATCTTGGAGAGAACAAGTGGTTGGCTGACATGTTTGATCTGAGGCAAAGTTGGATACCTGCGTATTTGAGGCATGTTCCTATGGCTGGTCTAATGCGTACAACTTCAAGATCGGAAAGTGAAAATCATTTCTTTGGAAAATGGACCAACCCACGTCTTACTCTTATTGAATTCTTAAGCCATTATGACACTGCTATCGAGTATCAAAGGTATATTGAAAGGAAAAATGATAATGATTCAAGATATAAAACGCCAGCTTTCAAAACAGACCTTCAAATGGAGAAAGAAGCTTGCAAGTTATTTACTAGAACCATTTTCTTCGATGTGCAAGATGAAATGTTTAATTCATACAAGTATTGTATTGCTATGTCTGTTGTGGAAAATGGCAACACTGAAAGATATTCTGTTCGTGATAGCTAGTATCATATCTTTAAGGGTTCAGATGAGTTTCCTATTTATCAGGTGTGTTCATCTTTACTGCATTTCAGTGTATTTGTTTTCTGCAAATGTATTATTTTACTGCATTTCAGTTTATATATGATTGCAAAACAGTATATATGACTGCTAATACTTTTTTTATTATTATAGGTTAAGTTTTGTAAGTCTGAGATAAAGCTTGAGTGTAGCTGTAACCGTTACGAGTCGTACGGTCTTCTTTGTCGTCATGCATTCTATGTTCTCAGAATGAATGATGTAAAGGAGTTTCCACGAAAGTACTTACATAAACGGTGGTTAAAGAATGTAAAGCCTTCAAGTTCTGCTCGTCGCATGGTCAGTGGTGTATCAGATGCAGTGCAGACTGAAGTCACAGAATTGTATCATATTTTTGAATCTACTATTGATCGGTTGGTGCACAAGGTTGATAATTTGCATATTTTCAAAGATAAGATGAAAGAGTTGCTCAAGCAAGCAGAAATTGATGTACCAGTGGTCCCAAAAATGAATAACAAAGCTGTGATTTGTGCATTGTTGGGTGTCAATGAGCCTGCAAATGAGAATGATAAAGTTCTAAATCCAAATCTTAGGAGAGCGAGAGGTCCAGGATGCTTTTCTAGGTTGAAGCCTGTAACTGAAGTCACAGCTGAAGAACTTAGTAAGAGGAGGACTTGTGGTATATGTGGTGAAAAAGCAGGACACAATAAAAGAACTTGCACAGGTTTTTCTGAGAGAGCCAATCTTCAAGCTACTCCGAATCAACACATTTCTCCCAATAATCAAGCTGTTTTCCCTAGAAGATCTGGGTTGAGATCAAATACTCCAAAATAAGTACTCTATTTTTTTAATATTTTTCATTTTAATAAATACTTCGGATCAAATTCTTCAAAACAAATTGTAAAAAAAATGAGAATGAGATACAGGAAGTCTAGAAATAAATGCATAGGTTTAGGTTTTTTCAAAAGTGTATTGTAATGTAGTTACTTTTACATTTTGATGCAATGACTTTTAATACTTGATGCTTTACATTGTGATGTAGTTATTTTACATATAATTTATCTATTATACTACATTTCAGTATAATTTAATGCATTAAAACTAATGTATTATAGATAACTATGATGCAGTAAAAATATACAATATGATATCGTATGATACAGTTATATCTTTTACTGCATTGTGATGCAGTTAACGTCTACCGCATTTCAGTAGAGTTTTACCAAATCGTATAGATAAATTTTTAATAAAATGTTGTATTTTTTGTAATCTATCAAGTAATGCTATAAAATTTCAAATATTAATGCAGTAAAAATAACTACTCATGACAACTTCCGCTCCATTCATATGCTATAACTTTTTTTTTTCATCTTATGAATTGCATCTGATGTATTATAGCTAAACTATGATGCAGTAAAATATGCTCAGTAATGCATTAAAAATATACATTATGATATCTTATGATACAGTTAAATTTAACTTTACTGCATTTCAGTAGAATTTTATCAAATGATATAGAAAAACTTTAATAAAATTTCAAATTTTAATACATTAAAACTAATCCCTCATGACAACTGCCACTCAATACATATTCCATAACTTTTTTATATAACTAAAATATGCATAGTAATGCAGTAGAATATACACAGTAATGCAGTAAAAATATTCATTATGATTGGTAAAGAAAAACCTTCATGTTTACAAGTTATTGGAAGAAAAAACAATTAGAAATTCAATTCAAAAGATTTAAAACTGAGATCTCTATTTATCAAGTGTCTTCTCGACGGTAGTATTAAATTTATTCCACAAGGCTTTATCATATCTGACATCATTATCCTTTATAATCTTTGAAATTTTTGGCTTCTTCCTGAAGTATGCTTGTGCTTCTTTCAACAAACTTGCTTTTTTGACATTAAAGTCCATCAGAAGGATTTTGGCCAAGTACTTTGCACGAAGCATCTTCAATTGTGCTTTCTGAATTGTTCCTTCTTTCTTCAAAGGTTGTAAAAAGTTTCTTTTACCTAGATATGTTTCTAAATGCCTCATAACAAAAACACCACAATCGACAATATTGGATTTTGTATTCCAATCAAAATCAATAATGCTAGGCTCAGAAACTAGAAAGTCAGCGCATTTTGGATGATGTTGTGTCTCCAAGTAATTTATAAAAGAATCAATCTGTGAAAATTTAAAATAAAATGTATGAGATACAACATTGTAATGCACTATTTTTTTAAAAAATGATGCAGTAAAATTATCAATATTATTCACAAGGTATAGGAAATAAATAAGTATGATGTTTTAAAAATTGCACCATAATGCTTTAAGTATTATATAAAAGTAGACTTACCAGAGCATATGGGAAAGAACCATATATTGTTTCTATATCAGCGATGCCGTAATCTATGTTATCAATTATGTCTATTTCAACGGTCTTCATATTGAAAGAGATTACATAGAAATGGTTTGATGAATCTTCCGATATCTTTATTGCAGGAAAGAATACCAGTAGATATTTTTGTTATCATTATTCAACTTCATTCTATAGAACTTCACAATTATATCATTTTATTCTCATAATTAATCTACTTACCAAATGAACATCGTTAAAATTCTTCCGTTTTGCTTCAGTTAAAACCGAACGAATATTTTGATCAAAAACTTCCATTCTTTCTTCAATAGTCTTCCCCGAATCAACAATGTAATTAGACTGTTTTTAGTAAATTCAAAACGTTATGTATATCATAATGTAAAACGTTATGTATAAAAAAATTATATAATTGAATTACTTACAAGCATTCCTGTATGACAATATACATTTCCATCGTCTGATAGCTTGTCTCTGTGTTGTTCCTCGTGATTTTGAACTATAGATCATAAGTCTAATATGAGTGAAGTAATTTCTATTTCAGGGTACAGGCTCAAGAAAAAAGCACCTTCAACTCCAACTCTTTTATTCATCTTGAAAACATCCTCACTGTATAATATTTCAGACAAGGTAATATATATAATGCTGTGATACCAAACCTACTGAATCAAACATACGGAATCATCTAGAATCAGACAAATTAATCAGCGAATCTAGATGGTTTGTATGTTTAGTTTTTTTATTAATGCTCATATGAATGATTTATTTTAGTTATTGGTCAAAGTTTAGATATTGTTCAAATTTTGTTTTAAAATTGATTTTTTATGTTTGATAAACACTGCTATGTGTTAAAAATGCAATATAATGCTCTAGATTTACACTTAAGTTCATATTTAAGATTAAATAAATAACTAACTGGTATGAAGTTTTAATTAATGCTATGTGTTAAAAATAAACTATAATTCTCTAGAATTAGAATTAAGTTCATATAGTGCTATGTGTTAAGAATGCACTATAATGCTCTAGAATTAGATTTAAGTTTCATATTTTAAGTTCATATAAGGCTATGTGTTAAAAATAAAATATAATGTTCTAAAATAAGACTTAAGTTCATATAATTCTATAGGTTAGCTGTTGATCAAAGTTTTTTTAAAAGTGACTTTTTATGCTTCAAAAATAACTACTATGTGATATAATTTAAATATAATTGATGCAGTAAATATATAATATTGATGTTGTGAAAAAAAATATGTTATGTAATAATTAAGAACTTACCCTTCAGGTGACTTATTACCCCATATGTATTCAGCAATCTTCTTTCCATCTTCTGATAGTGGTTGGCCCAATATGATTTTCCGTTGATAATATGGAGACACTAAAGAAGGAGGCAGCTTTACTTGACATTTATCGTTTTCCATATCAACTGGTGGAGCAATACAGCTAATTGGTGATGCATGCATAATCATTTTTCTTGTTACAGGCTCATGCTTATCTTTTTCTATCTTATTTCTTTCAGCAATTAACAGATCTCCTTCTTTGTTGCCTTTATCTTCATCATTTGATTTTTCATTCATGCATTGCAACTTTCCGACATTCTTTTTCATTAATTTATCCCTTATATCATCAAAAGTTGTTTTGTTTCCTTCAGTTCGTAGTTGACCAGATAGCGGAATCTCTTTATATTCTTCATGTTGTTCGGCAACAAACAATGGTGTTTTACCTTTAACCTCTCTTGCGTTTTTTTCGGTAACCGCAATTTCATACTATGTAATCTTTTTATAATTCCCTTTTTCTGAATTTGTAGACATTTTGGTGGCTCGGCAATTAAGAAACTTTTTGACACACTCTCTTCTGATTCAGCTAAGAAATGTAGTTTCGAAACGGAGTAGTCAAAATACTCTTTGTTCACTTCTTCAATTGAAGGAAAATCGGTCATTAAACTCTTGATATTTTCCATTCTAATTGTAGGAAAGTCAGCTTCTTTGAGATTTTTAGAACCTGTTATTAAAAGAAGAAATTAAACAACAGTTTTTTTGAAAAAAAATAGAATAACTTGTTTTACTACAACATAGTTACTTCTTACTGCATCATAGTGTTTTTTTTATCTAGTCATGCATTATAGTTAAACAGTGCATTACTAGTTTTAAATCACTATGATGCAGTGAAATTAATAATCAATATAAGAAAGTGTTTGTTTTTCATTTACTTTCATATGCTCCCAGGTTTTCATCTGGTAATTCAACATCTTGCATTCCACCTTCAGTGTCAAGTTCCATCTCTGCTTCTTCACTATCAACTTCCATCTCTTCTTCTTCACTTTCAAAGAATAGCGTTTGCGATTGATTTTCAAGGAATGAATCGTCATAAATGACAATAGATCTCTCGTTGACATCTTTATCGCACACTTCAGAACATATTTAAGCATTTAAACAATCTGTTTTGACAGAAAATCAAATTAAAAAAAGAAAATAGTTGATTTAATATTTTCTTTATAATCTAGTTTGCACTCTTTAGTTAGGTAGTATATCATAGAATATAATTCTATTTAGTTTATAAACATTATGATGCGATGAAATTGTTGCATAAAATGTAGTTATTACATATTACTTAAATATGTAACTAGACTAGAATATACTACAGACATTCAATATCCGAAACATACGATATAAGATAAAATATTAGTAGAAACCAGAGAAGTGTCATTGTTCATTTACTTTTAGAGGTTTTTCCTGCTTTAGTGGGCGATGCTTCTCCTGCTTTTCCTTTTGTTGTTTTTTTAGGGGCAATAGGTGGTTTATTTTTTCCCCTTTAGCAGGTGATACTGATGCTGCTTTATCTTTGATTGCTGACCTTGTCCGCCTTTCATATTCTGGTGTTGAGTCTGGCGTAGAATTCCCTTCATTCGTTGCTACAGGCTCAGCATTACCAGATTCATTGGCGTCTATACCTTCATTCATTCCAACTTCCACATTCCCAACACGCGCAGTAATATTTGTCTCATCGGCGTCGTCACCTACATTCATCCCTTCTTCTACAGATTCATTCAAACCAACTTCATCCAATACATTATCTCTATCTGCATCAGTCTTATCTTGATGATTCAAAGGATCATCATCGTTATACATTCTCTTTAGGAATGTATTTCTTTTTTGAACAATCTCCTTGAAGTCATCGTCAACTGGGTATTCATTCAATGCTATTTTTAGCTTCTCGTCATGATCTTCAAACATTTGAGTAAGCTTTATGAGCTTATTATTCAAGAAAACCTTCATCTCCTGTGTGTTTTTGAAAAAAAAATGTTAGTAAAACATAACTTTGATGCATTAAACTTTTTAACATATTTTAAATTATATATGCTTGTATTATTTTGAGAAATATAATATAATATAAAATTAAATAAAAAATATATATAAAAGCTATGATCTGTTGAAATTTTAATCTTTATTGCAGTAAGATATGCTATTTTTAGGATTACAAACATTTCAATAAGCTTTATGAGGTTATCATTTTAGAAATCCTTCATATCCTGTTTGTTTTTCAAAAAAAAAGATAAATTGTTAGCTAAAGATAACTTTGATGCATTAAACTTTTTCTGTTTTTTTTAAAAAAATATTTATATAGATAAAAAATGAGTTTGATGCATTAAACTTTTTAACTTTTATTCAGTAAAAATATGATGATTTATTTTTTGCAAAATAGTCTATGTTAACTAAAATTTAACTTTGATTCATTAAAATTTCTAAACTAATGCATCAAGATATGGAACTTATATTTTAACTTAATAATACAGAAGCGACTTGATGATTACCTGAGTAGTTTTTTCTTTGAACTATTGTAGATTCTCTTCTCGGCTAGTACTTCCACCCTCTGTTAACACAATGATCAATCCTAATATTAGAAATCATCATATGATTCCATATATCTATATTTTTTTAATATAAGATTATCACTTACCTGGTAGATTATTTCGTTCTTTCCTTTTCTTCAATTTGATCTTTGGTGGTTGAATATATTCAAATTCTTTGAATATAGGAAGTTTACCAAAGCCTCCACTCCTTATTTCTTGTGCTTCTCTTTTTTTTAGCAAGTCTGTACTCCAACCTTTGAATACAGGTGATGTTCTTTCCACTTTTAGATCAGGCGAATCTGTTGAACTGCAGTATATAAGCTAAAAAAGAAAAAATATATATTAGCATTATATTTTAAAATTTATTGCATCATATTTAAGAAATAATACATTATTAGTTAATGCTGTAAAAAAAACATACCGCCAATACTACTGTGGAAGCAGCAAAGGTTTTTCCTGGTTCCCAATCCTGGATCTCTGATCGAATACAGTCAAAAATATACTCGCACCAATCAAATTGTTGAAATTCTTCCATTCGTTTTACCGATGGTATGAATCTTTTATTTGCAGTGCCATCTTTGTTCCCTTCAGCTAGACAAGAGAAGAAAATAACCAAAAAGCCGACTTGGAAAGACCAATCTGTTTCGGTCAATCTAGCAACATGATCTTCAAGAAACGAAATATTTATCCTGTCTGCATCCTCTCCTGCAAAGGGTGTTGTTGCTCTCCAATCTATAGTTGTCTTATCTTCAGACGTTGTGCTAGGTAGAGAGATAACTTTCTTTTCACCCATCGGAACACCCAAAATGTCATAAATTAATTCCTTGGTTACTTTAATTCTTCTTTCATCCTCCATCTTTATATGTCCGTTTCAAGATCATAGTTTTGTACAATCCAAAATGTCATCTTGGTTGGCACCGACATATACTCAAAATTATTGATGAAATGTCCCAAACCCATTTCTTCTACAACCTTAAGCTGTCTTGTTGTGCATGCTTTTAACAAAAGATTCAAATGACGCACTGACATTCTTGGGACGATATTGGGAAATAATGCTTTGCCTTTTTTAGAAACTTTTTTTTCAGCATCTTCTTTTCCATCCACATTCTATACCACTTTCTTCGATTTAATCCTCCGAATTCTCATCATCTTACCTTTTTCAGCTACCTTCTCTACAACTTCCTTCCCTATCACAGCAGTTGGAGCATCTGTCTTTGATGTCTCAACATTTTCTGATTGAAATTGTTCAGCATCGTCAAGTACCTCAGTTGAAACTGTAATATTGACTGCTTTGCCTTTTTAGCAATTTCTTTTTCGGCAACTTCTTTTTCAGCTACCTTCTCTACCACTTTCTTCCCATTAATCCTCCGATTTTTCATCATCTTACCTTTTTCAGCTACCTTCTTACCACTACCTTCTCTACCACAGCAGTTGGAGCATATGTCTTTGGTGTATAAACATTGTCTGATTGAATTTGTTCAGCATCGACAAGTACCTCAGTTGAATCTAGAATATCAACTGCTGCAACCTTTTTCTTTTTTTTTTGTTTTGGCTTCTTCCTTCATCAGTTGGGATGTCATCAGCAGCTGCTCTTTTACCAGTAACTTTGTTTTTAGCACATATTTTTTTCGTTTGGAAGATACTTCATTTGTATTAAATCCCTCTAGTTCTGAGAGTCTTTCATTGCTTTTACCTGTAAATAATTAACAATGTTATCCAACTTTTAAGAATTTAATGAATCATTACACGTCCATTTCATATATTGATACAGTAAAATATTAACACATCGCAGTCATTTTCAAACATTAAAAGTCACATTTAATCAAATATTGGACAACAACCAACCTTAATAATGCATAGAAACGTAACTCGGAATATAGAGCATTAGAGTTCAAATTTTAACACATGACACTGATTTTTAAGCATATAAATAATCATTTAGTCAAAATTTGAACAATATCTAACATAATACATTCATATACAATATTAGAGTACAAATTTTAACACATCGCAGTGATTTTCAAGCATGATAACTCACATTTAATCATACTTTAGACAATGGCTAACATAAACCATTCAAATGAACCTAAATCACATTCTAGAGCATTAGAGTATAATTTTAATCACATCAAACTGATTTTCAAGCATATAAACAATCATTTTATCAATATTTATGAACAATTTGTAACCTAATTCATTCATATGTACCTAACTCGGATTTTAGAGCATTAGAGTGCAAATTTTAACACATCACAGTGATTTTCAAGTATGAAATCTCACATTTAATCATACTTTAGAGAACGGCTAACTTAAATCATTCATATGAATCTAACTAGCATTTTAGAGCATTAGAGTTCAAATTTTAACAGATTATAGTGTTTTTCAAGCATGATAACTCACATTTAATCATACTTTAGACAATGTCTAACATAAACCATTCAAATGAACCTAAATCACATTTGAGAGCATTAGAGTATAATTTTAATCACATCAAACTGATTTTCAAGCATATAAACAATCATTTTATCAATATTTATGAACAATTTGTAACCTAATTCATTCAAATGTACCTAACTCGGATTTTAGAGCATTAGAGTGCAAATTTTAACACATCACAGTGATTTCAAGTATGAAATCTCACATTTAATCATACTTTAGAGAACGGCTAACTTAAATCATTCATATGAATCTAACTAGCATTTTAGAGCATTAGAGTTCAAATTTTAACACATTATAGTGTTTTTCAAGCATGATAACTCACATTTAATCATACTTTAGACAATGTCTAACATAAACCATTCAAATGAACCTAAATCACATTCTAAAGCATTAGAGTATAATTTTAATCACATCAAACTGATTTTCAAGCATATAAACAATCATTTTATCAATATTTATGAACAGTTTGTAACCTAATTCATTCATATGTTCCTAACTCGGATTTTAGAACATTATAGTACAAATTTTAACACATCGTAGTGATTATCAAGCATGAAAACTCACATTTAATCATAATTTAGGCAACAGCTAACCTAAATCATTCATATCATCATAACTTGGATTTTAGAGCATTAGAGTGCAAATTTTAACACATCACAGTGATTTTCAAGTATGAAATCTCACATTTAATCATACTTTAGACAACGGCTAACTTAAATCATTCATATGAATCTAACTAGCATTTTAGAGCATTAGAGTTCAAATTTTAACACATTATAGTGTTTTTCAAGCATGATAACTCACATTTAATCATACTTTAGACAATGGCTAACATAAACCATTCAAATGAACCTAAATCACATTCTAGAGCATTAGAGTATAATTTTAATCACATCAAACTGATTTTCAAGCATATAAACAATCATTTTATCAATATTTATGAACAATTTGTAACCTAATTCATTCATATGTACCTAACTCGGATTTAGAACATTATAGTACAAGTTTTAACACATCGTAGTGATTTTCAAGCATGAAAACTCACATTTAATAATAATTTAGGCAACAGCTAACCTAAATCATTCATATCAACATAACTTGGATTTTAGGGCATTAGAGTGCAAATTTTAACACATCACAGTGATTTTCAAGTATGAAATCTCACATTTAATCATACTTTAGACAACGGCTAACTTAAATCATTCATATGAATCTAACTAGCATTTTAGAGCATTAGACTTCAAATTTTAACACATTATAGTGTTTTTCAAGCATGATAAACCACATTTAATCATACTTTAGACAATGGCTAACATAAACCATTCAAATGAACCTATATCACATTCTAGAGCATTAGAGTATAATTTTAATCACATCAAACTGATTTTCAAGCATATAAACAATCATTTATACAAAATATTTACAATATGTAACCTAATTCATTCATATGAATCTAACTAGCATTTTAGAGCATTAGAGTTCAAATTTTAACACATTATAGTGTTTTTCAAGCATGAAAACTCACATTTAATCATACTTTAGACAATGGCTAACATAAACCATTCATATGAACATAATCACATTCTAGAGCATTAGAGTATAAATTTAATCACATCAAACTGATTTTCAAGCATATAAACAATCATTTATACAAAATATTTACAATGTGTAACCTAATTCATTAATATCAACCTAACTCGGATTTTAGAGCATTACAGTACAAATTTTAACAAATTACAGTTATTTTCAAGCATGAAAACTCAAATTTAACACATCGCATTGAAATAAAGATGTAGAATAAATCACTTACTGGTTGATATAGTTATAGATTTTTCCGGCGACTTTTTTTTACCCTTTCCATAATCTACTCTTTGTTTTATCATCAGCCTAACACTTTTCCTATTTTCTAGATAGATGAAATGATAGTTGGAATCAGATTGTTATAAACATAAATAATATCGAAAATAAATAAATAGAGGTATTAATTTGCTTACGAGGAGGAGTACAGGATTTCAGATTGTTATTCACCATCTTTTTGGATTGATGCATTTCAAATTTTATGCATCGATTTGGTTTTGATCTTGTTTTGATCTACTGTGTGTAAACTTGGGGAGAGAGAAATATTGGAGATATTTTTAGTAAGTGATGAATATAAGAGATACGTGGGTGTTTATTCACCATAAATGAGACGCTCTCGGTTGGTTATTTACTAGTTTGCCCCTAAAGTTTGTAATATATACCAAATCAATATACAATTTTAATAGATTTTTCCAAATCAATATTTAATTTTAACAGATTAATAGGTAGGTGGTCGTTTATTCATCATAAATGAGACATTCTAGAAAGGTTATAACTAATATTTACCACATCAATATACAACTTTATCATATTTTACCAAATCAATATACAACTTTATCATATTTTAGCAAATCAATATATAAATTTATCATATTTTATCAAATCAATATACCATTTTATCAGATTTCTTTAAAAAAATATTAAATATAAAGGTATAATGCTTAAAAATCTACTTATTTCCATTAGAAGTTTACCAAATCATAAAGGTTAATTACTGCATTACAGGAGAGGATAACAAAAATAAATATTAGGTAAATAGAGTGGCATTTACAATGTACTTAGGCCAAGCTGAAATAAAATTACAACAGAAACAAACTTTATGTTTTGGGTAAACTTTACATAATAAAATTCTTCAAAAGTTTATACATAATTTCATTAAACTTCATCCAAGGACTTCCTTCTTTATTCTTGCTTCAAACTTTCTCATGAGCCCAATATTAACTTTCACATTGAAACCACTTATAATCTTTTGTTTCTTTTGTTGCTTCTTCCAATGTTGGTCCGACGCTTTGAGTAACTCATTTCTCCAAAGGTTACAAGGCAACAGCAGAATCTTTGCTAAGTACTTTGCTCTGAGAGTGTGAATAGTTGATTTTTGATATCTATTTTCATCTGGCATTGTCATCAACCATATTTATTTACCGACGTACATCTCCATATGCCTCATAGCAAATAGACCACAGTCGACAGCATTTTTTTGTCCTCCAAGTCATCTTCAAGACTCTTGGGACGGCCTTCATGAATGCAGCATGTTTTGGATGATTTACACTTTCTAGGTAAGCAATGAATAATTTGATCTGTGAAAAAATACAAGATTGTTGTTAATGCTGTAAAATAATATGTAATGCAATAAAAAAAATTACTTGTTATATTTAAAAAAAATAATTTATAACAAGATTTTGAAGGTTATAAAAAACTAGTATTTATTAATACATATCTATTTAGCCAAATGAGATTCATAAATCAAAAAATTACCATTGTCATGGCATAAGGGCCATATCTGTCATCAAGATCCTCAGAATCATCATCAAGGTTGTCCATGATTTCTATTTCAGCAGATATCATATTGAAGCATAATAAATAGTAATGGTTTACAACACCTATCACCTGAATGCAAGGAATCATAACCTGTAGATAATTCAATAAAAAATTATTAAGTAAAACATAGTAATGCTGTAAAAATTTAACTGTAATGTTGTAAATAATTTTTAAATAGTATTAGTAATAGATGTTATTTATGACTTACCATACTAATGTTATCCAAATTTGTTTTCTTTGAATTCTGTAAAACAGACTCAAAGTTATCATCAAAAACGTTTCTCAAGTGTTCTTCATCCATTTTCTGTTCAACTAGAGCGGGAGGCTGTATATAATCACAAAAAAAATATAAAATATTTCAACCTATAGAAATTCAATTTTTTAAGTATATATATAGACAAAAAAACTCACCAGCATTCCTGTACGCAGTACAAATTTGAGTTAAATGAGGCGCTCGATTTGAATGTCTCCTCATACGCCAGAACAAGACTCCATAAGTCAAGAATATTTGATAAAATTAGGATGTTTGGATAAAGACTCAAGAACCATATACATTCAATTATTACGCCCAATCCACTGAATATAAATTCCCTGCGCATTATAAAAATAATTCAGTTTTTTTACCAAATCACAAAAAAAATATATCTATAATATGCAATTCAGTTACTTTATTAAAGGTTAATGTAGTAAAAACTAACCCTTCAGGACAACTGCCACTCCATACGTATTCTATAACCTTTATTTCATCTTCAGTAAATGGTATGGCTGGATGAATTTTCCTCTCGTGATATGCTGACAACTTTTCACTTGAGTCTATTCTATAAACCGCATCTTCTAATACTTCAGCGCCTCTTTTCATACTTCTGATAGGCCTTTTAAAATCACTTTCATTTGAGGGTTCTGGAACTGCAATACTAACCACTTTCTCTTTGCCTTTTTCTGAATTCTTATCTGTAACACTACTTGTGAACATTGGCGTCTTAGTGTCTGTGTTTTGGACTGCATTAACAAGTATTGAAGCCATTCCAGCAATTTCAAGAATTTCAGTTGCTTCAGCCACTTCATTAGCTTCAACAAATGTTTTTGGAGGCAATTCAGCAACTTCATGAGCTTCAACACTTTTTTCTATGGCACTTGTATTTCCTTCATCCATTTTTCTTGCCTCAAAATGTCCTTCATTGTTTCGTACTAGGCTTAATTTCATATTTCTTGATTTAGGACGAAAGGAAGGAGTGTTGAGATTTTGAAAAACATCTGAGGTACAAGTCCAAACATTATCGGTCATATTGTCAACCAAATCAAATGTCCAACCCTGGTTGACCTACATCAAAATCAACAACTTTAGCACCCAAGATACCCAAATCATCTACAACATCAATCTTTCTTCGTTTGTTGATTTGATATCCTTTTTCGTCTTCCTTCATTTGTGATAAAGGTTCTATTGTGGGAAGTCTAGTGTTTAGATAACTCAACAAACTTTCATCACTATCTTCTGAAGGTTCTTCTACGACATAAGCTATCCGAGCATTTTTATCAGTTTCATTTGAAGATTGTGTTTCTGGAGGAGTTGTCTGAGTGAAATAAGTATAATCAAATGGTATAATGCCCATATTTTGCCCTGCAATCAGATTTTGAGGCCCCTCTCCAGCATTTTTACAATCATGCTCATCTTTCTTTTCCACATTTACATCGTCACCACCTTTTTTATTCTTTTTTTCATCATCGCCATTATCTGCATATTTTTACATTGTTAGAATTTTTAAATTGCAAACCTTACCAAATTAACGTAATAATGTTATAGCATTGTAGTTATATTATTACCAAAATTTTTTTTAGTAGAACATAGAAAAATATAATTTGAAGGTTATAGACATACCATCATGTTGATCATCAACATTTCCTTTTTCTGTATCATCATGTTGATCATCAACATTTCCCTTTACTGCATCATTATCATCATCTAATGCATCATCATCGTCATCTTCTTCGTCATCATCTAATCCATCATCATTGTCAGTTTCATCATCAATATCATCATCCTCATCTCCATTCCCGTCTTCACTACCATCAATTTCATCATCCTCATCTCCATTCCCCTTTTCACTATCATCATTTTCATCTTCCACATCACCTTGCTTATGTTTATAATAAACCATGAAAACCTTATTTCTATGATTTACAAGTTTTTTTAACCTTTCGGACTCGGGATAGTATCTAAAAGCAAGATCCAATTTTATATCAGAATCTTCCATCAGCTTAATTGCTTGTTGTAGATTACCTTTTATAGTATCGCACATTCCCTATAACATAAAAAATCATTTAAAGTTTATTGCATTAAATTGTTTTTTTGCCAAATCACTTTCATAACTTTTAAAAAATAACATCATAACTATCATTTTCAAACAACCGAGTTCTCAATCCTCATTACAAAGAAGGAGTCTTCCCAATATGGGGAATCAAAAGGCTCCCACTAGGTTTTCGAGCTTGTTCCTAGTGAGCCACATGCATCAAATATTTTTTGATTGTGTGAGCCTTAAGACCGGAAAATTTACTGAATTTTAGTTAATTTTTTAACCAAATCATCTTACGTAACATATATTTCATTCAAAATTATTACCTTAAAAGTTTTAGATGAAAAATCTTTAGCTTCTTCAAGTTCTTCTTCTGAAAACTCTTCTTCATCTTCTACAACATCAACAAAATAAATTATTATATAATAACAAAATTTCAAGAATATATTTATTTTATATTTTATGCATACCTGATAAATTCACTAATTTATTTTTTTTGGTATCTTTCTTCTTTGGCTCAATCCATTCTAAACCATCAACGATTTCTAAACGTCCAAAACCTCCTTTCTTAAGTTCAAGAGATTCTCTAGCTTTCATCAATTGATGATTCCATGCTTTGAACGCAGGGACTGTTTTTTCGACCTTTACCTTTTTACACACAGTTGAATTGCAATACACAAGCTGCACCAAAAAAATATTTTTTAGTAGTTAGCTGTTGAAAATTTATGTAAAATTTAATAAACTAAAAAGTAAATTTTTATAGCATTTTAAGTAAAAAATTTACAGCAGTTAAGACTAAAATTTACAGCATTTAATTTTAAATTAGTACTTACTGTGAGTAAAACCAATGATCCACTGAAGGTGCTACTTGAATCAAAACTGGTGCATTCCCTCACCAAACATTCTAATACATATGAGCACCAATCCATTTTTTCAATCCTATCAGTGTTATTCCCAATAAATGGAATAAGCCTCTCATTTATCGTTCCATCTTTGTTACCTTCTCCGATTATTGAGAAGAACAGTGATAGGAAACCAACATCGAATACCCAATTGGCTTTTTCGTATTCAGACAAAAATGATTCCAATTTTGATACTCCGATTTTTTTATTATTGCCGACAATATGCTTCACCTTTCTTCTCCATCTCTGAGTCGTAGGCTCTAATAGATTTTTTTCTTTTAGAGTTTCAACAGGGATATCACCCATTGGTATCCCAAGCATATCATGCACAAGTTGTTTGGTAAACTTTATCTTCCTACCATCTCCCATTCCTAGAGTGCGTGTTTCTGAATCAAAATTGGTAGCTAAAAACTGTTAGCCCTATATTTTATATAGTCGAACAAGAATGTAATAGGTCATCTCAGTCGTTAAATGGTCTTGTATTGTAATAGGTTAGTCGGGAAAACCGGGCTTGGACTTTAAGCTAATATTGTATAAGTTAGGGGCGTAAGCCCAAAACAAAGCCAAGCCCGACCCAAGATGAAGCCCACAAAGGCCCTAGGCCGTGGCATATATAACCCTCTTCCACATGTGGAAGAGGGTGTTGGTTCATTTCATAAAACACATAGTTTTAGTGTAAACCTTCCACTTCTCTCTCTACTCTCTCTCTACTTTTCTCCTCTTTCTCTCTCTAAGAATCTTGTGTTATGGATTGAATAGGAACAACATTTGGTATCAGAGCCTATAGTGGATAGGTGATTGAAGATTCGTGTGTGGTGTTCTTGATTTTTCGTGACTTTTTTTGATCCATATCTCATGTCCCATTTTTCTTTTTGTGTTTTTATGGTCTTTTCTTGATACAAATCATCTACATACTAGTAGTAGTGATTTGGGTATCTTGGTTTTGGCTAAAACACAAATCTTTTGGATCAAAAGTTGCGAAATTTCTTGTTCTTCTTCATTCCGAAATTCAAGCTGGTGTTGCCATCGGAAAGTACAAAGTGTGAGGCTCGATCGCAATAATCCAAGGATTCCACTTTGCGATCACCCTGATTTCGATACCTTATTCCGATCTGGATATTCCGATCGTACATTGCGATCTGGGATTCCGACGGGTTTAAGGGATCTTTGAGTCGTTACTCTGCCAAATTTGTTTCAGCCATATTCCGATCTGAACATTCCGACGGCACATTGCGATCTGAACATTCCGATCTGAGCATTCCGATTTGACATTCCGATCTGGACATTCCGATTTGACATTCCGATCTAAGCATTCCGATTTGACATTCCGATCTGGACATTCCGATCTGAACATTGCGATAGATCATTCCGATGGATATTTTGTTTGAGTAATTTTTTGACTTAACCAATATCTAGACTAGTTTCGGAACGTAGTTTACACGAAGATTAAAAAAAAAAAGGAGTTAAAAATTTTTAGGTCAAGTAAAATCAAATTTTTTTCCTACTAGTTTTTGGCTATTTCTAACTCAAATTCAAAATTTGGCGATACAAAATTTTTCGGCTTACCGTTTTGTCAGACTGAGAAATTTATTGTCGGACTGAGAAATTTTTTTTGGAATTTTCGGAATTTTAATTTTAACCACACATAATCACAACAAATCCACTAAGATCTGTAATTCATCCACAAGTATTCACCATGTCTAACAACAACATCAACATTGCAACTGCTAATCAAATTCGTTTGGAACAAGGTGGCAACGGTAATCCACCTGTGCTCACTGCCGGTTGCTACGTTCAATGGAGATCTCGTTTTCTCAGATTTCTCGACGGAAAAGAAAAGCGAACTGCTCTTCGTCACTGCCTTGAGAATCCACCTCCAGTTTTTGAATTCAGACCAATTACAACACAGGCAGAGGATGGTACTTCATCAACTATACGAGCTATGGAGGATTTTGACACATGTTCTGCTGAGAAAAAGAAACTCCTCCAAGCTGAAGCTGATGCTGTAAACTTCATACTCACTGGAATTGATAACGATATCTATTCCACAGTTGATGAATGTCCTAATGCTATGGAAATGTGGAATGCAATTCATCGATTGAAGCAAGGTGAGTCGATCAATGTTCAAGATCTCGAGACTAATCTACTTTGGGAGTTTGGAAAATTCACATTTGAAGATGGTGAATCCATTGACTCATATTACTCGAGATTCTACAAAATGATGAATGAGCTTGTCAGAAATCTGTGCACCATCTCCAATCATCATGCCAATGTTCAGTTTTTACTTCAACTCAAACCGGAATGGCAAAGGTTTGTGACTTTGGTCAAACAAAGGGAGGATATCAAGACTATATCTTACCACAAACTTTATGATATATTGAAACAACATCAGAATGAAGTAAATGAACTTAGAGCTGAAAAGGCAGAACGATCTGCGAACTCTATTGCTTTTGTGGCTGCTACTTCAACAAAACCCGTTCCCGGTCAACAACCACCTACTCATTCCTCAAAGTCATCAAGCTCATCCACCAAACCTCTAGCTGCTGCTAAACACAAAGCAAAAGCAATTGTCCCCACTCCACCTCCAAAGTATGACACCGAGTCAGATGGAGACAGTGATGATGAACAAACTTCAAGGGACAAGAAGATTGAAGAACTCATGTCTTTACTCACCACAACTTATAAGAAAATCTACAAACCTACCAACAACAACCTCAGATCATCATCCAATGCTAGATATAAGGAAGTTGATCATGCACCTAGGTATGATCGTGATGCTAGGTATGATAATCAGAGGATGTTGAATCAAGTTGGGGCTAGAGATACTGTAGGCACTCCGGTTGTGCAAAAGACTGGGATTCAATGATTCAACTGCAAGGGTTTTGGGCACATTGCTAGGGAATGCAAGAAGCCAAAACGGGTTAAGGACTCAGGGTATCACAAGGAAAAGATGCTGCTGTGTAAGAAAGAAGAAGCAGGAATTCCACTCACAGCAGATGAAGTTGACTGGCGTGATGACACTGATGATGAAGCCGATGATCAAGAGTTAGAGGCACATTATGTGTACATGGCAAAGATTCAAGAAGTGATCCCAGAGACTGATGATACTTCTGGACCAATCTATGATTCTGAGCCACTTGAAAAGGTACCATCACATGATAACTATAATGTGTTTGCTAATGAACGACGGCATCCTGAGCAACCCGAAAGCATCAATGACACATATGTAATGGACACGGAGGATAGCAATATCTCTACGAATTCACAGCATATGTGTAATGATGACGGAAAAGCTGTTCAGGATACTGACTCGGATGAGGACCGTGATTTGCTTGCGTCTATTATTGATTCTTTAAAACATGAAATTGAGGAAAACAAAGAGGCTAATAAACGTTTGAAGCAAGCAAACACATCCTTAGCCGAGGAGATAGACAGGCTTAAAGAGTGTGATTATGTAAAAGAAGCTGATCGACGGGTTGCAATAGCTAATGGTTTGGTATATGAACGTAAGGTGCTCAACGCACAATATTGTTCTGAAGTAACACACGAAATTCATATGTCAAAACAGAAGATATCGGAACTTGAAGAACAACTGCTGCTACATAAACTCCAAATTACTGAGTTAGAGTCGGTTAACAAAGAACAAACTGAGCTTTATAAAACTCGTGAAGAAAAGGATATTGAAAAAATTCTTGCTTTGGAAAAGAGAGTCAACACGTTAAACAACATTGTTTACAAAACGGGTCAGTCTATTCAAACTATGAATATGCTCAATAGAAATATGAAAACGAGTTTTGTCAAGCCTGAATATCTCAAGAAAGCTCAAAGTACCAAGCCTGCTCTTTATGATATCGGTTGTTATGTTGATAATCTTGCTCTTATGCTCTCCCCTGACTGCGACGAAATCATTCGTCAACAAGAAGAAAGTCGATCAAACTTAAGTGATTTAATAAACCTTTCTGATTCTGATAATTATATTAAGTTTGTTCCTCAAAAAGAAC
This sequence comes from Glebionis coronaria, assembly GCA_025667525.1. Lineage (NCBI taxonomy): Eukaryota > Viridiplantae > Streptophyta > Magnoliopsida > Asterales > Asteraceae > Glebionis > Glebionis coronaria. The sequence goes on from CM046878.1 coordinate 340,466,186, forward strand.
TTTCCAAAGAACAAAAAATGTACAATAGTGTTCCACCACCAAGTGATGAACCCCAAAAGAAAGTTTCTTTAAAAAGGAGTTTCAAAAAGCAATCAATTTTGTTAGAAAAACAAATTTCGGATGAAAAACGTAAATGGGATGAGAAAAGCAAAAGTGTTCAGCAATTTGAGTTTATAAAACAAGGGGTTTTAAATTTGTACAAAGGTGTCGTCGACTATGAAAAAGTTTCTAGGGATACCATTTGGAATATTAAACCTAACCCACAAGTAGAGGTCGTCATTCAACAATGCATTGTTCCAACAATTGATGATCTTTCAAAAAATGTGGAAATGTTTTATAATGCTCTCACTGAGGAAATGTTAACTGATTTAAGTTATGTTAAATCTCTTGAAGATGAAGTTGATTTTCTTCAAATTAAATTAAAGACACAAGAACACCAACTTTCTAACGAAATTGATCGACTTTCTAAGGAATATTTTTATGCTGACCATATGAATGCTATACTTGGTGTGTATACCGATCTTGATCAATATTGTCATGTAGCATGTCTAGCGTCAGAATCGGACAAAAAATGTCGAAATCTTGAAGTAGAGCTTTCAAAAAAAATTCAGTCATACAACAAACTTTCGAAAAGTTTTTCTCAACTTGAGAAACACTCCATTTCTCTTGAACTTGCTTCACAAAAAGGTGAAAAATCTCATAATCATAAAAAGTGTCAAGAAATGTCAGCTTCTTCGTTTCGTCTACTAAATGAAAAAGATTTCGAAATAAATGATTTGAACGCTCAGCTAAAAGAAAGGGACATAGCCATAAGTGAGTTACAGAAACTCATTGAGAAAATGAAAGGAAAGTCTGTTTTGGGTAAACCATCTGCCATTCGTCAACCGAATGCGGTTAAATGCCCTAAATCATCTATTTTGGGACAATCCCCACAGACTTTGCCTAATATAGGAAATGATAAGAGTACAAATGTGATAGCACCTGGAATGTATAAGATGAACACTAGGTCCACTCAAACTGGAACAACGCAGTTACCTCAGAATACTAGGAAAACTAATCAACGTGTGTCTTCTTCTACAGGAGTAAACCCCACTACTAGCGTTAGCGGACCACAGCTTAAGAGCACTAGAATTGAAGATAGATTCATGCCTAACAATAGTCAAGGGAAGAAGAATGAAGTAGAAGATCACCGTAGGAATTTTAAGTTTTCTAAGAATAAAACGTCTGTAACTGCTTGTAATGACAGTTTAAATGCTAAGACCTCGAATGTTGAATTTGTTTGTGTTGAATGTGGAAAATGTGTTCGTACTTTCAATCATGATGCTTGTGCTCTTAATTATAATGGCGTGAATACTAGAACTAGGAAGCCTATTCGTATGCCCACTAGTACTAGTAAACCCACAAGAACTTTGAACCAATCCACTGAGCAACCACTTAAGAAACTAAGTGCGTTAGAATCCACTACTCTACGTAAACAAAGCAGGTTAAAGAAGCTTTATGAGAACATGATTAGGACATGTACACGGGGGTATTCAAGATTTACACCACCCGGATACAAATGGGTACCTAAGACAACCCCCATTCTAATTGGGTCTATGAATGTTAGATTGCCTTTAGAATCTAGGTCCACTACTATTTTGGAACCCGTTTCTATCAAGGGCTCCCATTTGTCAAAAGCTACATTGTCTTCTAATTCTTCTGCAGCTCGTCGAACTCATCCTATTCATAATGAACTCCGGGTGCACAAAGCACATGACGGGCAATCTCAAGCTTCTCATTAACTTCGTGGAGAAGTTTCTGGGTACGGTACGGTTTGGAAATGATCAGTTTGCACCGATACTCGGATATGGAGACTTGGTTCAAGGGAATATCACTATAAAACGGGTTTATTACGTCGAGGGACTGAATCACAATTTATTCTCGGTTGGTCAATTTTGTGATGCGGATTTGGAAGTGGCTTTTCGGAAATCTACTTGCTATGTTAGAGACTACGATGGGAATGACCTTCTTACAGGTTCTCGTGGTTCTGATCTCTACACAGTAACTCTTCAAGACACATCTTCAACAAATCCAATTTGCTTAATGGCTAAAGCTTCATCATCTCAAGCATGGTTATGGCATCAACGATTGTCACATCTCAACTTTGACACCATCAACTTGCTTTCGAAGAATGATATTGTGACTGGTCTTCCTAAGTTGAAATTCGTCAAAGACCATCTTTGTTCTTCTTGTGAGTTGAGGAAAGCAAAACGGAAGTCTTTCAAAACAAAGACTACCCCTAGCTCAGAAGGACGATTGGAACTTCTACACATGGATTTATGTGGTCCCATGCATGTAGAGAGTATTAACGGGAAAAAGTATATTCTAGTGATTGTTGATGATTACTCTAGATACACATGGACTTTCTTCTTAAGGACCAAAGATGAAACACCAGAGGTTCTCAAAAACTTTCTCAAGATGATACAACGCAATCTTCAAGCTCAAGTCTTAACCGTAAGAACGGATAGGGGTACTGAATTTTTGAACAAGAACTTGCAATCTTACTTTCAAGAAGAAGGCATCGAACATCAAACGTCTATTGCTCGAACTCCTGAACAAAACGGCGTTGTCGAAAGACGGAACCGTACTTTGGTTGAGGCTGCTCGAACAATGCTTTCTGCTTCAAAATTACCGCTATCCTTCTGGGCTGAAGCAATTGCAACTGCCTGTTATACTCAGAATCGTTCTCTCGTCATCCCTAGACATGAAAAGACACCTTACCACATCATCAATGGCAGGAAACCTACTGTAAAATTCTTTCACGTTTTTGGATCTTTATGCTACATCCTTAAAGACGGTGAGAATCTCGACAAGATGAAAGAAAAAGGTGATGCATGTATTTTTGTGGGGTATGCTACATTGTCGAAAGGATATCGGGTCTATAACAAGAGAACAAAGATTATTGTCGAAACAATTCATGTGAACTTTGACGAATTGCCACATATGGTACTTGATCACAATAGCTCAAGTCCCGCACCTCAATGTCCATCAATGGCACCTACACAAAACAGTGTACGTCCCGTGCAAGAATGTCAACAAAGTACTCCTACAGCAGACTCGACAGATACGACACATATGAATGAGTTGGCTGATTTATATGATCCAATGTTTGATGAATATTACCATGGAAACAATCAAGTTGTGTCAAAGCCTTCCGCTATCACCACTACTGATGCACCCGAACAAAGTAAAAAAGACACAACTGCCTCTACTTCAGCAACCGTTGCTCAAGATACTATTCCATTGGATACTCAACAAACTCTAGAAACCATCATACAACCAACATCACCAACCGTCAATGCTGAAGGAGGAAACAACAATCAAGCAGTCGATGCACAACCTGACGAAGAAGAATTTATCAACCCATTCGGTACACCGGTACACGAAGTCGGAGAGTCTTCTACTCAACATGTTGATCCGTCCAACATGCATACATTCTACCAACCATATCCATCCACTCACTATTGGACACGTGATCATCCATTGGAGCAAGTCATTGGAAATCCTTCACAACCGGTTCGAACACGCAGACAACTCGAAACTGATGGCGATGTGTGTATGTATGCACTCACCGTGAGTTCAACTGTACCTACAAACATCAAACAAGCCATGACTGATCATGCGTGGATTGAATCAATGCAAGACGAAATTCATCAGTTTGAACGCCTAAATGTTTGGGAACTTGTTGACAGACCCTATGGAATGTCAATTCTAGATTTCAAATGGATCTGGAAAAATAAACTGGATGAAGAACAAACCATCATCAAAAACAAATCTCGTCTTGTGGTTAAGGGATACCGTCAACAAGAAGGCATAGACTATGATGAATCATTCGCTCCAGTCGCTCGTTTGGAAGCTGTCAGGATATTCCTTGCTTATGCTGCACATAAGGGCTTCACGGTTTTTTAGATGGACGTTAAAACTGCTTTTCTCAACGGTCATTTGAAGGAAGAAGTGTATGTGAATCAGCCGGAAGGATTCATCGATCCTCATCATCCTGACAAAGTCTATCGTCTCAAGAAGGCTGTATATGGACTTAAACAAGCTCCAAGGGCATGGTACGAAGTACTTTTAAACTTCTTGGTGTCCAAAGGATTCTCCAAAGGTTCTATTGATCCTACTCTCTTTACTAATAAATATGGGGATGACATAATGCTGGTGCAAAATTCTTTTTAGGCCTCTAGATTCATCAATCCCCACGTGGTATCTTCATAAACCAAGCTAAGTATGCTCAAGAGATACTTAAAAAGCATGGTATGACCTTATGTGCTCGCGTTAGTACACCATTGTCGACCACATCCCTAGACGCTGACTTGTACTCATATCCCGTAGATCAAACGCGATATCGTAGTATGATCGGGTCACTTATGTACCTTACAGCCAGCAGGCCTGATATTCATCATGCCACATGCTATTGTGCACGATATCAAGCCAGACCTACTCAAAAGCACCTCAAAGAGGTTAAACGGATCTTTCGGTACCTTAAGAATACCATTCACATGGGACTCTGGTATCCGAGGGAAACCGGTTTTCATCTAATGGCTTTTTTAGATTCTGATCACGCAGGTTGTCTTGATAGTCGTAAAATCACTTCTGGTAGCATACAATTTCTAGGGGAAGACAAGCTTGTCAGCTGGTCGTCAAAGAAGCAGGATTGCACCTCGCTCTCATCAGCTGAAGTAGAATATGTGGCTCTATCCGCGTGTTGTGCTCAAGTCCTCTGGATGAGAACTCAACTCACGGATTATGGCTTCCACTTTGATAAAATACCTATGTATTGTGACTCAAAGTCGGCCATAGCCATATCTTGCAATCCGGTTCAGCACTCCCGCACCAAGCACATCGATGTCAGATATCACTTCATCAAGGAACAAGTGGAACGCGGCATCGTGGAATTATACTTTGTCAGAACTGAGTACCAGCTGGCAGACTTGTTTACAAAAGCTCTATCGAAAGATAGGTTTGCGTATCTCGTTGGCCGTCTTGGTATGAAGTATATGACTCCAAAAGACTTGGAGGTTTTGGCAAATGAAGCTGCTTGATATTCTCTCACAAATGACTTCTAGGCGCATCACAGCTTAGAACTCGGACCTCAACTAAGGAAAGTTTATCTCGGACGATAACTTATCCTTCTCAACGAGAAATTCATATTTCTCGGTCATGAGCTTCTCATAAAAACATTCAAAGTTTTTAAGTTCATGAAAAAACGATCTCTAAGTAAATGTCATCTTAGAACTCGAACTTCAACTTAAGGAAAGTTTATCACGGATGATAACTTATCCTTCATAACGGGAAATTTATTTTTCTCGGTCATGAGCTAGTCACAAAACAATCAAAGTTTTGAGCTCATAAAAAACGGACCCGAAAGGGAAGTGTACGTTTCAGTGCGCTTTCCCTAATCAATAGAAGAGAAGTCTTCTATCCTGATTATTTTAAACCGTTGAACACAATTTTTCAAGAATTTCTCAAAAGGTTTTTCTAAATCTTTCAAAATTGTGTATTCAACACTCCCTTCCTCATAAGTGGTTTTTATATCTCAAAATTGTCATATGTTATTTTGATCAATTTTTGAGGGGGAGCGTTTTAAAATCAAGCCTTTTAATGTTGTTGGGTACATCTCTAAAATTGTCATATTTTATGTATCCAACACATTCCGAAAATGATATGAAATTGTCAAATGTAATATATTATATCAGAAAAGGCATCTCAACTCCGTACCTCAACATATTTTGTGGTGTCGTTTTTCTAAAATTTTGTCAAATTTTGTCTCAAGACACACATATATTGTTGAGGGGGAGCGACCCGACTGAAAATGTTCCATGATTCATGCGTGCACACATGTTTCTCTCCCGTCGTTTTTTCGAAAATGTCATATTTTAATCAATTGGTATCTCTAATATTATATTTTTATATTAGAGATAGGGGGAGAAAATGTGATTAAAATGTAATATATCGCAACATGTGATCTTAAAGACTCAAGTGCAACTCTTTCCTTCACATGCCAAACTATTTCGTATATCGATGCATGTGTGTAGGGGAGCTTTTCGAAAATATAAAACTTTCAAGTGTTAAAAGTTTTGATTTTTATCAAACACTTTGAATGGTTTTCAATGGTTTATGGTTACGACCTATACCCAAAACAACCTACTATCCACGACGGAACGATGGAGTCAAAAGGTGGTTTAGGATAGGAAACTAAGTCCTATGATCCAACCAGAACCGAAGGGATCTACCCAAGGACATTCCATAGCTAGAAATAGTTGTCCTTAGGAAAGATGGAGTGAAATGAAGCTGAATGCGGACCAATTACTTAAGTTAGCACTAGAACAATCACAACAAGGTGCTAATGATGACGTATTGGTAAGCATTGAAGGAGTTGAATATTCTGTGCAACTTAGGTAGAAACCGGGTTAACACATCTTTTGAAGACAAGTGTCATGGACCCAGTGATGCGATGCACAACCCTTCCCCAGCCATTCGAGTTTCTATCAAAAGAAACTTGTCTCATTGTCACGGAGATCAACACGTATCTATTGACTTTCTCACTCCGAGTCAGTTAATATTGAAAAGGTGGCAGTCTGCTCCAGCCTCCGATTACCAAAAATGCACTTATTGAGTCTAGATACAAACGAGATCAATTTATCATCTCATTAGGACACAATCGAGTCCTACGCATTATCCTTGTGATATTGCCAGAACATCTGAGTGATACGATTTACAATGAAGATGGAAATCCTGCTTGAGCCAGCATCAAACAAGTTCATGGTAGGTAACTTGTGCGATTCTACACGAATCAAACTTGTGAGAACTGGAAAGCAACTAAGTTTGGATTCTTAATTGATTCAAACTTGATTCCAGTTTTCTTCGCAAAATCCATGTGATCTTGCCAGAACATTCAGAGTGACACTCATTAGTGTTCACAGTGACGAATGGAAATCCTTCCAGTGTCAACATCAAACAACACTGCGGTAGGTAACTCGCAAGATTCTCTATGAATCAAGCTTGTGACAAACTGGAAAGCAACAATGGTGCGACTCTTTTAGAATCAAACTTGTTCCAGGAAATCTGAATTGACGACTCTAATCAGACGGATAATTTATCCTTATGATTCACTCTTTACGTTCGCAGTCTGCTTTGAGACGGTCGAGTAAAGAGAACTGGCTACTATCGCCGGGAAACCCTGTCAAGGAGGTTCTTAATCGAATCTATCTGATCACACGTACGGTATTTAATACCGTTTAACGGTCTTCACTGACCGGAGGTAAAACGCTACCGAGTTAGGGTGAAATGTTCAAAGCCATTTCATCCGTGTCTATATATGTTGCTGCATATCAAGAAGGTGGCGTAGCTGTGAAACCGATGTCGATTCAGAAGTCACAAGAGCACAAGATGGCGATAATCAAGATACCTAAGAATGTAAGAATGTAATAGGTCATCTTAGTCACAAGGAGTACAGATGAAGATCTCTAGCACTCAAAGTCAAATGACAAAGGCTCAAGATAAAGATCACGAAAGCATGAAGGAACAAAGCTGTTACAAACAAGATCAAGACCAAGATACAAGACCAAAGCAGGAAGATCTCCTCTTCAAGAATGTATTCACTCAACCATCTTATGCTTTTTAAGCATTTTTAAGATGACCGATACATTGGGGGAGATTGTTAGCCCTATATTTTATATAGTCGAACAAGAATGTAATAGGTCATCTCAGTCGTTAAATGGTCTTGTATTGTAATAGGTTAGTCGAGAAAACCGGGCTTGGACTTTAAGCTAATATTGTATAAGTTAGGGGCGTAAGCCCAAAACAAAGCCAAGCCCGGCCCAAGATGAAGCCCACAAAGGCCCTAGGCCGTGGCATATATAACCCTCTTCCACATGTGGAAGAGGGTGTTGGTTCATTTCATAAAACACATAGTTTTAGTGTAAACCTTCCACTTCTCTCTCTACTCTCTCTACTTTTCTCCTCTTTCTCTCTCTAAGAATCTTGTGTTATGGATTGAATGAGAACAACAAAAACAGACCTAAGGTTGATGGGATATAATATATGTTGAAGTTTTCAGGAAAATCACCAAACCCCATTTCTCGAACACGCTTGTCTTGTTGAGGGCTTAAGTTGTTTAGGACCTTTTGGAGATTTCTTGGTGACATTTTGTATTTTATGGTTTCTTGATCAACCTTTTTTGTCTTCTTTTGTTGAATTGCTTGTGGATAACAAACGATCATATTATCTTTTGTTTTTGCCTTCGTTTTTGATTGAAAAAAATACATCAGAATCTTTTCTTACTGCAAGCCTTTTTCCCTTATCTTCCTTTTTTTCTATCTTATATTTATCGAAAGTATTTTCTTCAAAATCCGAATCACTGTTTTCTGTTGGATTTTTTTTCTCATTGGTCTTTTTAACTGATGGAGATATACCTGAAAAGATCACACACTCTATTCATTTATAGACAGTCTATATAAATCTTTCATTTGAACCTAACACAGAATCAAGAGCATTAGAATACAAATTTTAACACATCACTATGATTTTCAAACGTATAAACTCAAATTTAATCAAACTTTAAACAACATCTAACAGGAAACATTCATATGAACCTAACTTGGATTCTGTAGCATTAGAATACAAATTTTAACACATTATAGTGTTTTTTCAAGTATGCAATCTCACATTTAATCATACTTTAGACAACGTCTAACTAATATCATACATATGAACATAACTTGGATATTAGAGCATTAGAGTACAAATTTTAACACATCATAGTGATTTTCAAGTATGAAATCTCACATTTAATCATACTTTAGACAACGGCTAACTAAAATCATTCATATGAATCTAACTCGTATTTTAGAGCATTAGAGTTCAAATTTTAACACATTATAGTGTTGTTCAAGCATGATATCTCACATTTAAGCAAACTTTAAACAACATCTAACAGGAAACATTCATAAGAACCTAACTCGGATTTTAGAACATTAGAATACAAATTTTAACACATCATACTGATTTTCAATCATATAAACTTACATTTAATCAAATTTTGAACAACATTAAAACTAAATCATTCAATTATACTTAACTCAGATTTTAGAGCATTAGAGTCAAAATTTTAACACATCGCATTGTTTTCAGGCATGAAAACTCCCATTTAATCATACTTTAGACAACAGATAACCTAAATCATTCATATCAACATAAGTTGGATTTTAGAGCATTAGAGTACAAATTTTAACACATCACTCTGATTTTCAAACATATAAACTCACATTTAATGAAACTATAAAAAACAGTTAACATAAATCATTCATATCAACATAACTTGGATTTTAGAGCATTAGAGTGCAAATTTTAACACATCACAGTGATTTTCAAGTATGAAATCTCACATTTAATCATACTTTAGACAACGGCTAACTAAAATCATTCATATGAATCTAACTAGCATTTTAGAGCATTAGAGTTAAAATTTTAATACATTATAGTGTTTTTCAAGCATGATATATCACATTTAATCAAACTTTAAACAACAGCTAACAGAAAACATACATATGAACCTTACTATGATTTTAGAACATTAGAATATAAATTTTAACACATCGCATTGATTTTCAAACATGAAAACTCCCATTTAATCATACTTTAGACAACAACTAACCTAAGTCATTCATATCAACATAACTTGGATTTTAGAGCATTAGAGTACAAATTTTAACACATCACTCTGATTTTCAAACATATAAACTCACATTTAATGAAACTATAAAAAACAGTTAACATAAATCATTCATATTAATATAACTTGGATTTTGGTGTATTATAGTGCAAATTTTAACACATCACAGTGATTTTCAAGTATGAAATCTCACATTTAATCATACTTTAGACAACGGCTAACTAAAATCATTCATATGAATCTAACTAGCATTTTAGAGCATTAGAGTTCAAATTTTAACACATTATAGTGTTTTTCAAGCATGATATCTCACATTTAAGCAAACTTTAAGCAACATCTAACAGGAAACATTCATAAGAACCTAACTCGGATTTTAGAACATTAGAATACAAATTTTAACACATCATACTGATTTTCAAACATATAAACTTACATTTAATCAAATTTTGAACAACATTTAACATAAATCATTCATATGAACCAAATTCTAATTCTAGAGAATAATAGTTAATTTTTAGCACATAACAATGATTTTGAAGCATTAAAAGCCACTTTTAAACAAATTTTAGTATAACATCTAACCTAAATCATTCATATGAACCTTAGTCTAATTCTAAAGCATTATAGTGCATTTTTAACACATAGCAGTGATTTTGAAGCTTAAAAAGTCACTTTTAAACAAATTTTGAACAACATCTATCCTAAATCATTTATATGAACCTTAGTCTAATTCTAAAGCATTATAGTGCATTTTTAACACATAGCATTGATTTTGAAGCTTAAAAAGTCACTTTTAATCAAATTTTAAACAACATCTAATCTAATCATTCATATGAACTAAAGTCTAATTCTAGTGCATTAAACTGCATTTTTAACAAATAGCATTTATTTTCAAGCATAAAAAGTATCTTTAAACAATCTTTGAACAATAATTTAAAAATTAACAAATCTATTACCAGACTGAGAAGGCGGAGATAGTCCAATAAAGGTTCGAACCATCTTGATTGCCTGCTTAACTTTCTGATTCAAGATGATTCAAGTGTGAAATGCGAGTTTTTTGATCGGATTCACTGTGAGAAGTGTGTGTTTTTGATCGTTTTCACTCTGTTAACTGTGTGTTTATGGAGCGGTTTCAGTACCTTAACTGTGTGTTTAATGAGCGGTTTTTATTGTGTGTTTTTGATCGTTTTTAACTGGGTTATTGTGTGTAATATGTGTTTTGATCAGTTATGCGCGCGTTTAATTTTTTTTTTCGAGAATTGCCCCTAAAGTTTCTTAGTTTACAAAAATACACCATTTTTTTTATCAAAATTAGTGATTTTGATCCAAGGGCTGAGATTTCACCTCATTTATTTTATTATAGGATTTGTTTTATAATAACCCCACTCTATATATATATATATATATATATATATATATATATATATATATATATATATATATATATATATATATATATATATATATATATATATATATATATATATATATATATATATATATATATATATATATATATATATATATATATATATATATATATATATATATATATATATATATATATATATATATATATATATATATATATATATATATATATATATATATATATATATATATATATATATATATATATATATATACACATATATATATATATATATATATATATATATATATATATATATATATATATATATATATATATATATATATATATATATATATATATATATATATATATATATATATATATATATATATATATATATATATATATATATATATATATATATATATATATATATATATATATATATATATATATATATATATATATATATATATATATATATATATATATATATATATATATATATATATATATATATATATATATATATATATAGAGTGAGGTTATTCTAAAACATATCTTATAATAAAATAAATAGGGTGAAATCTTAGCCCTTGGATCAATACTATCAAAATTGATCAAAAATTAAAGAAAAAAATGGTGTCTTTTTATAAACTATCAAACTTTAGGGTATCTTTTCTAAAATCTAAATTTGTTTTACATAAAACTCATCCCCGTCATTAATTTAACACTCTGGATCTCACTTTCTCTCTCTAAAAATACTTTATCTCACTAAAGCTTCACACACATCTTAATATCACGATCTATTCATCTTTTCAACATCAAATACAATCGAATAATCTTTTTATCATCGCATCACGATCGATTATCACGATCCAGTAATATTTTTATCGTCGAATCCTGATCGCTTATCACGATCGATACCCACGACATCGTAAGTTTATTTGTAACCTATATCTTGTTACTTAATCGATTTACTAATTTTGATCTCAAGAATCTAGCTTTATTTGATCTCTTACGATTTGAAGTTTTTATGTTTAAGAAAGTTGCATACAAGGTGTTTGCTAAAATGTCTCAACTAGACTTGACAAATGTCTTTTGGTAAAACTATAACTGTAATGTAGTATGATTTTGTGTGATGTACTAGAAAGTGATCAGAGATGCAGTAGGATTGTGTGTGGTAGAGTGGAACATGTACTAAGATGCATTATAGTTATTTCTACTGCATTACGTTCAAATTTTAATGCACTGTAATGCAGTAGGTCACTTGCATTGTTCTTTCTACTACATTACAGTTTAATTTTAATACACTGTAATGCAGTAGGTTACTTGCATTGTTCTTTCTACTGCATTACAGTTTAAATTTTAATGCACTATAATGCAGTAGGTTACTTGCATTGTTCTTTCTACTGCATTATAGTTTAATTTTAATACATTGTAATGCGGTAGGTTACTTCCATTGTTCATATGCATGATTTACTGCATTATAACTTTATTTCTACTACATTAAAGTTTAAATTTTAATGCATCGCAATGCAGTATGTTACATGGGTTGTTCATATGCATGATTTACTACATTACAGTCTTGTTTCTACTTCATTATAGTTTAAATTTTAATGCATTGTAGTGCAGTAGGTTACTTGCAATGTTCTTTCTACTGCATTACAATTTAATTTTAAGGCATTGTAATGGAGTAGGTTACTTACATTCTTCATATGCATGATTTACTGCATTAAAAATTTATTTCTACTACATTAAGGTTTAAATTCGAAACACAGTAGGTTACGCGTGTTATTCATATGCATTATTTACTACATTACAGCTTTATTTCTACTACATTACAACTTTATTTCAACTGTATGATAGTTTTAAATTCTAATGCATCACATAATATATATTAATACTTTCATATATAATTCTTGAACTATTCTACAGGTAAAAAGGCACAGGAAAAATAACCCAAGGGACAAAGGAAGATGCATTTAACAAGCTGCAAAAAAACGATAAGTGACAAAGCAGGTGACAATGCAAGGTGCATTTAACAAGCCACAAATACTAGATTGCATCCTCTAATACCAATGATACACTCCAATTCAAAGAAAGTGTGGCACAAAGAAGCATAGAACGCGTAACAAGGGTTATTAGAGGATACTCGTGGATCATTTGAAAATATTGTTTAAATTTTATTTGATTTAATACTTTGGAATACTTAATGTCTACACAATATTGTACATTTTGATGATGACAGTGTTTGTTCATACTCATATTTTATATTCAACTACATTTTGTCTTTCATTCTACTGCATTATAGTTATATTCTGTTGCACTACATTAATATTCTACTGCATTATAGTCATACATTAAGCATCACAATATATTTTGTTAATGCATTAAAGTTATAAAGTAAGTACATCTCAGATTAAAAAAGTTAATGCATTAAAATGTATCTTAATGCATTACACTTAAAATTAGTACATATCACTTCAAATTCTATTACCCGAGTGTATAACAGTAAAAAATAAAAGAAAAAAGTAGAAAAGACTATTCATTTTCGGTGTTGTAGATTCTTTTAAACGAGCTCTCTTTGGCAAATCTTTTTTCTTTTCTTGGATTTCTTTGATGTTGGTAATAATTTGAAGTCTTGGAATTGTGACATCCTTTCTCTCCACAAATGAACAAACGAACAAGCCATTCTCTTCGATATTCCTTCAGCTCTTGGTCTAAACCTTGAAAAGTATCTAGAACGTTTAGTAGTAATAACGATGTAATGCAGTAAAAATAACGTTTAGTGTTAATCCTACTCAATCACAGTTATAGTTTTACCAAATCACATGCATAGTATTAGTTTACTCCATCATAATATGAATTCTACTCAATCATAGTGTTAATCCTACTCAATCACAATTATAATTTTACCAAATCACATGCATAGTATTAGTTTACTCCATCATAATATGAATTATACTCAATCATAGTGTTAATCCTACTCAATCACATTTATAATTTACCAAATCACTACTTTACTCCATCAAATCATAGTGTTAATCCTACTCAACCACAATTATAATTTTACCAAATCACATGCGTAGTATTACTTTACTCCATCATAATATGAATTCTACTCAATCATAGTGTTAATCCTACTCAATCACAGTTATAGTTTACCAAATCACATGCATAGTATTACTTTACTCCATCATAATATGAATTCTACTCAATCATAGTGTTAATCCTACTCAATCACAGTTATAGTTTTACCAAATCACATGCATAATATTAGTTTACTCCATCATAATATGAATTCTACTCAATCATAGTGTTAATCCTACTTAATCACAGTTATAATTTTACCAAATCACATGCATATTATTACTTTACTCCATCATAGTGTTAATCCTACTCAATCACAGTTATAATTTTACCAAATCACATGCATAGTATTAGTTTACTCCATCATAATATGAATTCTACTCAATCATAGTGTTAATCCTACTCAATCACAGTTATAGTTTTACCAAATCACATGCATAGTATTAGTTTACTCCATCATAATATGAATTCTACTCAATCATAGTGTTAATCCTACTCAATCACAGTTATAATTTTACCAAATCACATGCATAGTATTAGTTTACTCCATCATAATATGAATTCTACTCAATCATAGTGTTAATCCTACTCAATCACAGTTATAATTTTATCAAATCACATGCATAGTATTAGTTTACTCCATCATAATATGAATTCTACTCAATCATAGTGTTAATCCTACTCAATCACAGTTATAATTTTACCAAATCACATGCATAGCATTAGTTTACTCCATCATAATATGAATTCTACTCAATCATAGTGTTAATCCTACTCAATCACAGTATTAATTTTACCAAATCACATGCATAGTATTAGTTTACTCCATCATAATATGAATTCTACTCAATCGCAGTGTTAATCCTACTCAATCACAGTTATAATTTTACCAAATCACATGCATAGTATTAGTTTACTCCATCATAATATGAATTCTACTCAATCATAGTGTTAATCCTACTCCATTACAGATCTAATTTTACCAAATCACATGAAAAATCAATCACTTTTACTTATTTCTAAACAAAATGCAAATACTAATATATCATAACTCATGCATACGAACATCAACAAAGATCAATGAGCATCATGGTTCAACTTCTACCAAATCACATGCATATAATCACTTTTATTCATTTATATAAAACAATAAACACCAATAAAACCTAACTCATGCATACGAACATCAACAAATATCCTACAACATCATAGTGCAATTTCTACCAAATCACATATATATTCAGTCACTTTTACTTAGTTTTGATAAAATAAAAAACACTAATAAATCGTAACTCATTCATATGAACAATAGCAAATATCCTACCACATCACAGTGTAATTTCTACCATATCACAGGCATACTTTATCACTTTTACAAATAACTTTTACTGCATTACTGTTACGTTCTACTACATTACTTTATATCCTACAACATCATAAATCAAATTCTACCAAATCACATGCATACTCATTCACTTTTATTCATTTTTTGACAAACAACAAACACTAAAAAAACAACTTATGCATATGAACATCACCAAAAGACCCTAGAGCATCACAATACAACTTCTACCAAATCACTTTTACCAAATCACAATACATCCTACAACATCATAAATCAAATTCAACCAAATTACATGGAGATATTACAACAAACACCTTGTGTGCATGTTTTATATACACTTTCATTTGCCTTTTTTCTCAAACACACACTAAATCACCATATTAAATCAAATTACATGCGTATGAACAGTAGCGAAGATCCTACAACATAATAGTGCAAATTCTACCAAATGACAGGCATACTTTATCACTTTTACTCAATTTTAGAAACATGTCAAACACAATTATGGCCTAACTCATGCATGTAAACATCAGCATACATCCTACAACATCATAAATAAAATTCTACCAAATCACATGCATACTCGTTAACTTTTATTCATTTTTTGACAAACAACAAACACTAAAAAAACAACTTATGCATATGAACATCACCAAAAGACCCTAGAGCATCACTATACAACTTCTACCAAATCAATTTTACCAAATCACAATACATCCTACAACATCATAAATCAGATTCTACCAAATTTCATGTAGACATTACAACAAACACCTTGTGTGCATGTTTTATATACACTATCATTTGCCTTTTTTCTCAAACACACACTGAATCACCATATTAAATTAAATTACATGCGTATGAACAGTAACAAAGATCCTACAACATAATAGTGCAATTTCTACCAAATCACATGCATACTTTATCACTTTTACTCAATTTCATAAACATGTCAAACACAATTATAGCCTAACTCATGCCTGTGAACATCAACATACATCCTACAACTTCATAAATAAAATTCTACCAAATCACATGCATACGCATTCACTTTTATTCATTTTTTGACAAACAACAAACACTAAAAAACAACTTATGCATATGAACATCACCAAAAGACCCTAGAGCATCACAGTACAACTTCTACCAAATCACTTTTACCAAATCATAATACATCCTACAACATCATAAATCAAATTCTACCAAATTACATGTAGACATTACAACAAACACCTTGTATGCATGTTTTATATACACTTTTAATATTTGCCTTTTTTCTCAAACACACACTGAATCACCATATTAAATCAACTAAAGGATGAACTAGTTATAGGAAAAAAATACAAGATCAAGATCTTACTATGATTATTCGTAATGGATGAACTATTTGTTGATGATGAAATCTAGTTAGTGGATGACGAATACTTATAATTCGTTGATGATGAACAATCAAGCGATATATCAAAAATCGATCTATAGTATCGATGGAATTAGAGGATAATAAGGTCGATAATGGTGGAGAGTAAGGTGGAGAAGATGGTGGTGACGGTGATTACAGTTATGGTGGTGTCGGCGGTTATGGTTATGGGGGTGACGGTGGTTGCAGTTATGGTGGTTAGAATTAGGGTGAATAACGACTGGTTATTGTTTACGAGAGAAAAAAAAAGAGTATTTTTAGATTTCAATAAAGTTTCTAAAACTGCCCCTAAAGTTTCTAAAATTACAAACATACACCATTTGTTTTTTTAGAAAAAGGGGGGACACATGGCAGCCTGTGGTTCCACCTCATTTATTTTATTATAAATATTGTTTTATTTTACCCCAACTCTATATATATATATATATATATATATATATATATATATATATATATACATATATATATATATATATATATATATATATATATATATATATATATATATATATATATATATATATATATATATATATATATATATATATATATATATATATATATATATATATATATATACTAGCCTCAAGGCCCGTCCGTTGGACGGGTGGCCTTAATAATTTGTTTATAATAACATTTCACAATAAATAGTTTTATATATCAAATTAAATATTAATATTTATATAAAAATGATAATATTAAATTGCAAAACAAAAAAAATATGAAGAAAATCGTAAAATATAATGACAAATAATGTATTTGTTAGCTTCGAGGCTCTTTCGATGGACAAAATAGCTTTAAGATTTGTTTTTGATAATATATGAAGTTCATGTTTATAAATATATCATCGAAGCTAGCTTAAAATGATTTCATAAATTCTCATAAAGCATGAAAATAATCCTTCAGATAAATATTAAATTTTATGTACACTTTATAAAATTCACATCAGGTAATCTGAAATACACATATATCAATGTTATATAAAAAATCTTCATAATCTTATGCCCAAACACGTATTAAGTTAAATGTTTGTAAATATGAAATCCTGAAAACTTATTTAGGCCCAAATGTGTATCAATATAAATCTTTTTAAATATTACCCATAATATTTGGTACATCAAAAGCCCAAATAAACAGATGCTAAAAAGCTTGGATGGAATTTTAATTTGTCTCTTTACTTTTCTCGATGATATTGATTTATTGTAAACCTCAAGAACATATTATTGTTGTTCATAATTTGTTTTATGATGAGAGATGGAAAACATGTCATTTGATGTTATAACATTATTAATCTCTCTATATAATTTAACTAAACAAAACAGGTGAAATAATTTTACTTGAAATATCTACAATTTAAAAATCTTTAGAAATTGAAATTCTGTGATTCTAATTTTAACGAACCAAATGCCGAGTGATTTATTATCATAAAGGCTCTTGCTGCAACAATCAAAGTGCTCATTTCCTCAACAACCTCCTATTTATATTTACGGTACATGTACTTGGACTATTCTATTTAAAAGTATTTTATTTTCCCAAAAACAACCTCCTCTCCCACTGAAACTTTCTCTTCTTCCTTATTGATGACCTGCAACTTCCTGGCACACTTCGGCAATTTACGTTCACATTATGGAAATTATCATCAACAAAACTAACAGACTTGGATCCTTAGAACAGGTGCTAAATTAAAATTTAGATGAGACATGAGCTCAAATTTGGACAAGTTAGGCCGATTGAGGGTGGTTGAGCACCCGATAGCTACCCTATTGGCTCCGCCAACTATATGACCCGAACTGAAAAGATGGAAGGCATCTGAAAACCAAAACATGTAAAAACCCGCAAGGATTAACTATGGTTATTGAAATTTTTAGGATAATATCATTATAAGATATGAATGCTCACTAAGTACTAAAATATCCATGAGATAAGTTGCATCAAAAGTGGAATACCAGATCTTCAATGTGCTCATATCAGGATTTCTATTCATCGTGGATTCCAAGCATTATCCGCAACAGCTACACATTTTTACGTTTGGAAGCGTATGGATACATGGGGTTAGAACAATAAACGTTTTTCGAAAGATGCCCAACTCCGTCGTTCAAGAATTCCCTCTGATAAGAATAAGAAATCAGAAACCGTGCCATAGCTTAAATCACATCAATCTATTGTATAAAAAATTAGTCTAAAAGTATGGTTGCAACAATATAAATACAGGTATGCTCTTTAAATGGGGCTTTATTCATGAAGGATAAGCACGACATTGGCATTCACTATTCTATAACCGAGCTCATTTCTACCAAATTTAGACTGATGTCATGAAAAAACACTGGCATATAACACCATCAAATTTACGCTCTTACTGATCTGACAATTTGCTCCCCACATGAAAGGTTTTAAACCAAGCTGATTTTATCATCAATGACCATGATTATTTTGGGAAAAAAGGTTCATATCCAGGAATCGGACCTCAACCACGTTAATAGAAGGAAAGAAACAAAACCAATATAACCAATATCTTCAAAAAATTAGTTTATAAAGATATTTGTGGGAAAAATTATTGTTTCGTCATGTCTAAAACCTTAAATACAATCTGTTTTACTCAAAATCATTTCAGGTTTCACCTTGAATATTTCAACCAACAAATTGTTTCAGACAAAAAGACAATTATACCTGAAATACTACACAAGCATCATCATAGCACGCAACATTTAGAAACAACAAACTGAGACCAAGTTGATGATTTTACTCTTCGTGGCTACACCTTTAGTTACAATCCTTGTAGCTTCTTACAGTAGCTCTGATTATTATTATACCATAAATATAATGAACAGAAGCATAAATAGGGAATATACCAGGATAAGGTCCATAAGCAATTTGAGCCATCAAACAATCTGAGCCAGTTCTTGCGGTGTATATACACACCATCTACCTACACGTACACATTCTTTAAAATCTTGCAGGTAAAATTAATTGTTAGTCTTACGGTATGTACTAACAAAGCAGTTTACATTAATTCGTGATAAAGAAGTTAAGAATAATATATATAAATCATCTTAATCTAAAAGGCAAGTAATAACCATCTAATATAAACTCTAAAATCGCTCACAATCATGACACATTCATTTATGCGTTAGTTATGTCAGCTGAGAGACACACCATGACTTCCCAAACTGACACACATTTGTCAATGGTGTTTGTGTCTCTTTATTTTCCACTACATAGATATATCTCCACAACTACATAATATATAAGTATCAAATTATAAAGTGATTGTTAAAAAGCTGAATACATTGTATTAAAAAGTATAAAATTATGTGTTGATTGGTCTTAATATTTTACAATACTTGTTCCTAATAAACCAAAACGAATTCTAATGCAATAAGAGCTTATAAATGACGAGTTGAAAGAAATTACCACTCCACTATATCCAGCCTTTGCTGTCACACTTTTCAAAAGCTCAAGACATCTGCTTTCCTGTATGAAACACGACACACAAGTCAATAATAAATCATCCGCCAAGCCAAGTATTATTTATTAGTTAGAAGCCAAATACAATGGTCAAACATTTAAATGTTGTCCCTCTTGTGTGAGAGTTCCCCATAAAACTTGAATTATTTCTCGTATGACATCCTCCTGGCCATAACGGTTTTAATATGCCATAGTGCTAGAAGTAAAACACACTATAGCCATTTGAGTATTGTTGAGGTAGGAACAGTTCCCTTAAATCAAGCTAATACATACTCGATCCCATGAGAAGCGTTGTATCTGCAGATGGTAGAAATACATTTATTTGGCATGAAAATTTATAAGCCATACACTTTCAAAATAGTGAAAGCAACATATAGCTAACTTAAAATAGGGAAAGCAACATATGTAAATTATTATTGGAGTATGATAGTCTAAGTGTGAGAATTTAGTTATCAAAAATACTTTAAAAAGTGGCAATTATATATCAGTAAATGAATATCCATACATAGCTCACAAGAAGTGAATTTTTTTAATGTTCCTGGTCTTGTAAGCTATCTGTTATTAACTTTTGACCCTGTTGACTTTATTTTCTAGTATGACTACCCAAAAATAGTTTGATATAATTAGTAGTATAGTTCACCTTAGAGATTTAAATTGCAATTGGCTTTTGTTTTGCTAAAAAGAATTACTAACCAATAAGCAAATTGGTTCCTGCTTATTTCAAATATCTTAAGAGGCCATAAATATAAAATCAATATATAAATCCAAACATCCACTAAATCTTAAACAATACATACCTTAATAACACTGTTTGATATCTCCCGGATATAAATGTCGAAGGTACCACCACCAAGATTGAAAAAAATTAATTCTTTGTTGTTCAATCCATATGAAAGAGCAACAGTTGTCGGTTCCTTCTTGATTCGGGACCCATTTAAACCAGCAACTCACCGGGCATCCTTAGTCACTTGCCTTGGGCATCATTAAAATAAGACGACACATTAATAACAGCTCTACTAATCGTGTTTCCAAGATAAGATTTATAAAAATAATGTTTGAATCTTTTTAACTCGCCACATTGAGGTAGTCATACATGTAAACGATTCTTTTAGAGAACTAAATAATTAGGAGATCATTATCTCACTTTTTTATACAAAAAGAAGGTACAAATTTCAAAACATACAAATTAACCTGATATGAAAGCGAAAAAATGCAATACTTACTAATAAGTTTTAAACATACACAAGCTTCAAAATCATTTTACCATCTTCCTTAGGTGTATAGAAAACACACTTCCATTTCCTTCTTCACTTAATAAAAAATAAAACCTCATAAGCGGCTATTTTTCCATTTGATCAGTTTCAAAATAAGATCAGTAACGTGGAAGGCATTAGAGATAAAAGGTAGATTTAGATACATCTAATAAAAAGAAATAACACGTAGTATGAACTTTTATGATTTTAGTTCATATCCTTCTATGTATACACATCATGTTCATCTTACTAAATTTATTATCTCGCTAAGTTACCGATTGTTGTAAAAGGTCATATCATGCAGCTTCATTTGACGTCAGTCCTGCAATGTCTTTAAGTGGTGTCCATATGAATTATCTCCTGAAATTGTTGACGGGCTTACTACTTAGATGCTTTCAGATAGAACTGTAAATTACATTATCAAAAGGTTCAAAAAATAATAGGCTTAACTATAAGAAGTGGGTTCTGACAAAAGGCTCGCGAATATAATGATTAGACAATGATATCATGAAATGAAATTTAAGAGCTAATACACCTTTTTTGTATTGAAAGTTATGCAAATCCTTACGTATATTAGCTATATGTCTCAAACCTACAACAGACTTGTACATGTATTCTTTCCATTGAAATGCATACAAAAATGAAAAGTGGTAATATTTGTTGCATAATTGGTGAGTAATAGGACATGTAACACAGGATGAATAGACTTTTTTTGTAACAAATTATAATATTCAGCTAATATGTACCTATTAAGTCGTACCAAAGTCACAGTCATAACTATTCTAAGCAGAAACTGCAGAAATGTAATGTACACAAGTCTTATCTCTACTTTTAAATATTGCCTTTTTGTTAATTAAGATTGGATGTTACTTGAGCAGATGTTCCATGAACATTCATTGCAGCATCCACTATAGCATCTGCAAAAGTGGGAATCTACTATAATGTGGCTGAGATGTGATAAAAATTTTAATCGAGTATGGACAGTCATCGACCCAAACACAAAGAGAGTGGAGATTATGAACAGACCCGAGTAAACTATTATTCAATTTGATGTCATTCAAAGTGGGAATCTACTATAGTGAGCTTTTTCCTTTTTTACTAAACTATTATTCATTTTGATGTCATTCAAAGCAAAGACGTAAAACATGTCAAGAATGCGATGTAAATAAAAGAACTATAAAAAAGTAAGTTATGCTTACATTCCTATTTCTGCCTACATAGTTTGGGCACATACAGATTGCTAACAGTATAAATTTCTCAGGTTAATATCCTGATATAAAGTTTTTCCTAATATGATCATACTGTTTGACCTTAAGGTGATCAAATAAATGGTCCGCTAAACATCATATGAATAATAGTTTAAAGGCAAATCAATATTGATAGCTTAATGCCTTAAGAACAATATTCTTAGGCATTTCATCGAACACCTTACGGACATATACCCAACCAAACATATAAATATAGCTCTCTTGATCAATTAACCATAAAAATTCAAAAAATTTCAAATTAAAGTTGTACCTTATATCATTAATGAACTATTCAGCTCAAATAAATCCCCAATTCCTAGCCTTTCTAAAAAAAATCCCCAATTCCTATCATGATCTTCCTGCTGGTGTGTCATATGTAGTTGTAGCATGATTAAATTGTCAATAACTCTAATAGATGATATAAAAATGTAAAAACTAATTCTATGAACATCAATCGTTCTAAAACCAAATAAAATATACCTCAAATCTGGTTGATTTCGTTTGATTTACGTAGCGTTTAGAATTTGTAAATTCTTGTTGTGGCGTGTTTTTAGTTTCAGATCCCCTTTGATTCCTTGTAGATTAATAACGTATGAGATTTATTTAGTGCGATTTGTAGATCTCATTGGGTTATTGGGATTTTTATTAGGTTTTTTTTAAATCTAAATCCCATTTGATATTGATTTGGGGCTATGGTTTATTATTTTAATTAATTTCGTGCGAGATTTAGGGGTTTTTTTAATACTGTGAGTGATTTGGTGAATATATTTAGGTTATGGATTTTAAGGATTTGACTGAGAGAAAATAGGGGGACGGTTTAATTTTTATGAGTAAATACTGAATGAGGTAGTTAAAGTAATGGGCGGGAAAAAACTCTGGAATAGAAGGTTGTTGGAAATGGTTTGACGTGGCATTTTACTTGAATTGGATTGGTTGCATATCCTTCCTATATAAGGGTTATGGATATATATATATATATATATATATATATATATATATATATATATATATATATATATATATATATATATATATATATATATATATATATATATATATATATATATATATATATATATATATATATATATAGGGGAGAGTTAAAATAAAAAAACTTTTTTTGATGAGAAGGATAAGAAGGATTTTCAGCCATTGATTTAAAATCAATGGATAAGATCAATCTATATTTCTAACTAACTAACTAACTAACCACCAAAACATGATTTTAAAAAAGTCTTCAAAAATTTCTGAAAAAATTCCAAATTGTCGGATTTGTTGGTGCATAAAAAAGTTGTGAATAAACGTTTTTTAATTTTGAGGTTTTTACGTTTTTCTGATGCACAAAAAACAAAATTTGATGCACAAACACGTGAATTTTGGTGTACAAAATTTTTTTCATTCACAAAATTTTCAATTTGTTATAGTTTGATGCGGAATCATATTCTAAAGCTAAAAGTCAAAAGAAGTTGGGCATAAAAATGAATTCTTGATGCACAAAAAACCTAAAAAACGTAAAAGAAAACGTTATTGTGCATCAAAATTTCATTTTTGTGCATTAAAAAAGCGTAAAAAACTTCGAATTAAAAAAACTTTTTTTACAAAAGTTTTTTGCACCAACATACCCAATCTACTGGAATCTTTTCATAATTTTTGAAGAACTTTAGAAAAACATGTTTAGATGGTTAGTTAGTTAGTTAGTTAGTTTGTTAGGATTGTGATTTAATCTCATCCATTGATTTTAAATCAATGGCTGAAAATCCTTCTTATCCTTCTCACCAAAAAAAATCTTTTTATTTGATCTCTACCCTATATATATATATATATATATATATATATATATATATATATATATATATATATATATATATATATATATATATATATATATATATATATATATATATATATATATATATATATATATATATATATTTGCGTTCAAATGCGTTACATGTTAAAATGGGTTATAATAAGCACAAATAACAATGTGACACATGTCCTTTTTATTTAAGAAAAAATAGTTATTAGTTTTAATGTCTTGGAGGGTATTATAGGAATTCACAATTTCCTATTATTTTTGTACATTTATCTCAATTTTTTCTTGTCAGAGTATTAAATTACAAGACCTATAATTACTCCCACTTTTTATTCTCTCTTCGGGAACATAATCTGTGTTTTATAACTCACGTATTCCTCGTTCACAAAGTACTTTCTTCTACTTCCTAGATCTAAAAAATTCTCCCACTGCTCATTCTCTTCATAAAAAAACATCGATTGTCCTTATCCTGATGTTCTCCAAACCGCCACCGGTCACGTCGAGTTTGAAGAAATGACATATCAATGGTAGCTTGGCTTTTGCTAGTGACGCACATGTAGTTTTCTTAAATTACCATAGAAAACCCTCATAGTCATAGTAGTATCATTTTGAATCGTACCAAAAAATCACAACGAGAACAAAAAATTGTGAGGGTACGGTAGCGATATGCCACCGCTCCGTCTATAAAGGCTTCGACGAGCAATGTCCACTATCAAGAAGGTGATACACGATGGCAGTATATTATTTTCGATACAGCAGTTCGCGTGCATCACTTGTTCTGAACCAGAAACTTCAAACTGGCCATTTTCGTTTTGGTTTAATTGAGATAAAAAGGGTTCAAAGTGATACATGCTGATTCTTTTGCTGATTTGAGTTCGTAACGGTTTCGAGGTCGGTTTTTTTATTTGTTGTTCGAAATTAAATTTGTACTTATGATATGTGTTTGTCAATTATTGAAAGTTGAAACTATTTGTACCACTTGGTTATATACTGTGTACTACTGTACATGTTTTGGTCATAGTGATCAAGCTTTTTCATTATTTATTTCACCAATATCGAGAATGAATTGATGCATCGTAAGTTTATATTGTCTTTTTTATTATGACTATAAATTTTATTCCAATTGGTTTTTTATCAGCCATGTATTACTTAACAATGTCACATAATTTTCTTGTCAATAAACTTATGTTAACTTTTGATTATTTAAAAAATACTGTAGGAAAATATTATAAGCAACACACGAAAAATTGTAATTTGTTATCAATATTAACTAAATCCACTTGCGTCATTATCACTATCACATTGAATTATAGTTCCCGGGTATTTATCTATTACTAGTGTATGTAAAGTTTCATTCTCTAGATACCAAAATACGTAACCAAAGTTTCAATTTATGTTTCAGTGCACGTAAATTTATGTAAAAATATGATAATTAAACCTTTAGCTTAACATTTTGTATAAGGACGGAATGTTTTAATGAATTAAATTATTTTGTATATATCAATATAAAAATAACAATAACTTTGATATAAATAAAACTAATATTTGCATTACTTGTTCACATGTGTCATCTAATTGTATTAAAAAAATTAAAAATACAAGTTTGCGTCATCTAATTGTAGTAAAAATTTAAAATACATCGCTAAAAGTGTTTGTTGCATGTATCACTCGTGTGTATGTGTGTAAGTGGATTTATAATATTCAACTTGTGTCACTTTCATGAAACTGTATATTATGTGTCACCTAATTGAAAAATGTATGTGTTCAAAAAAATTGAAAAATGTATGTTAGCATTAAATAAATATATTTTTTTGGGTAAAGGGTACTATCACCACGGTAAAATAATAAATAAAGATTTAAAAAAAATACTCTATCGTGTTTTCAGTTAAATATTTTAGTCAGGAACTAGTGAAATCAGGGTAAATTATAAAAAAAAACTTTTTTTTTAATTTTTAATAGAATTTATATTAAACTAAAATAAAAAAATCTTATTCGGGTCAATCGAGTTAACTCGAACCCGAATTAGACATAAACATTATACCCGATGTTTGATCCGATTTCAAATTCGAGTTAGTCGAGTCAGCCGACTAACCCGAATGAAAATTTCAAACCCGAGTAACTCGACCCGAATATGCTCGAGTCGGGTTCGAAATATTGACACCAGTATGTGTCACAATAATTGTATCAAAAAAGTCTATTTGTCACTAAAAATGCATCAACAAAATTTAGTGTGTCACTTTATATGTGTATAAATTTTGAATTTGTACTAAAAATTCTAATGTGCCACTATTAATATATAAAGAAATTTAATGTGTCACACTACCGAGTGTGTAAAAAAGTTGATATGTCAATATGTATAAATTTTATGTCATTATAACCAAACTTAATGTGTCATAAAATAGAAGATAACTTTTTTACAATATTATTCACATATTCGTCATTTTATGAGTATGTACCAATAGAGTGAAATGTATTACGGAGTAGTTGGTTAAGGCAATGTGTATCATACAACCAATAGAATATATAATATTTTATTTATATATAAATTACATAGTTGTAGTAGTTTTATAATTTTAAATAAAACAATAATAGAGAATTTTAAATTGACAAAAATTAGTATCTTGCCAAAAAGAATAAGAATAACGTACGGAAGATATGAACGTGTGTGTGTTTACACAAGAAATGCCATAATATTGAACTTTATTACAATCATGGCATCATCTAATTAAAACTTACTTTTGATTATGATCATTGATCGAACGATCAATAAGTGTGCCTATAATAATGTATTGTAAGAGTGTATACCACGATAACGCCACCCTATATATATATATATATATATATATATATATATATATATATATATATATATATATATATATATATATATATATATATATATATATATATATATATATATATATATATATATATATATATATATATATATATATATATATATCAAAGTAAGGAATTGGTTAGTCGGGGCCTTGATCCGAATTTCATACACGGGCCATTGTCATCAGCATATAGGACCTCTAATATACACGGGTTATGAACAAACATCTCATGAATTACCACTAAGAGTCAACCGCATTTATTAATATGAATGTTTATTATTTCAGAATAGGCTTTTTGCACACATTGGTAACATGTTATTTAAGAGGGCCATAAGTATAATATATACTATTCTAAAATGTAGAAGTATTACAAATAGTGTTAGCATGTTCATGCACCTATTAAAGGTACAATAAATAAGTTTTTAGTGCTCACATATACAATTTTTCGATACACGGCTAACGGACGACGGGTCAAACGGACGCAGGTTAAACGGACGCAGGCTAAACGGGTTGTAACACCCCCAATTTACCTTTACGCAACGGAACATTGATCTGGGGTATTACTTCAAAGAACACAAGTCATAATAATAGAAAACAACTCAAAAGAGTGATTAAATCAACTTTCTTTATATATCATTGAAAAATCAGAATTTTACAATATGAGGTTCCCAAAATCTAAGATAATAATTTCAAGCTTGTGCCTCTTCATGCCATCCTCATGCTGCTCCATACTACCAGTCATAATTTCGTGAAATATATGCTTAAAGTCAACACAAAGGTTGAGTGAATTCATAGGGTTAAACATATTTTGAATACAAGTATATCATCCGGGCTACAATGTTATACGCCCACATAAAATAGTCATCATACTGCACTATGCTCATGACCCCGCTGCTAGACAATATCGTAACCAACAAACTGCCCTTATAAGAAGGTAGTCTCCCAACTAACCTTAGTTTAGCAAAATAAAGTGTATCTGCTTAGCCTAGGTAGGAACTTTGAGCTGCTGGCAAGCGCCACTTGCCCAGATAGGGGATGTCACCCCCAAATAGCACTATTCACAATATTAGCACTCATTTTCTAGAAATAATTAGCGGTTCATAATTAAAAGGGACTTAACGTTAGTAAGTAAACATAGTGTCAATAATAATACCATACAATCTTTTGAAAGCACTTGTATTCCAGTTTTAGTATATATCCCCTTCATGGGTTTTCAAATCATTTATAAACTTTCAAAATTGAGGCCCTGAACTCACCTTATGTCCATATAATCTGAGCTATAAGCAGATGTATTTCATTAAGAGATAAACAGCTTGATCATACAAACCACAACTTGGTTTCATAAACAACAACTTGATCTCACACAAACCTGGATTAATACATTGTGTATAGTATCAAGTTTTTTACTTTTAGTTCAATATTTTTAAGTGTTGGTTATATATTATTTTATTAATATTCGGTTGTAACTCTAGCACCATTGTTCGGGCCATCATACTTAAAAACCATTCTATAAACGTTCGAGGAGCGGGGACACTTTAAATCATAAATCCAACCACTCAGTCAGAACGTAATATCGAGATGGAACATCTTTGTACAAAGATCCCTACTAACATGATACATTTATTACTTCCTCATATTTATAATTAATCTTATTTAGTTTTGAAATTGGCAAAAATAGCCCTTTTTTGTTATACTTTAGCTTAATTACATTTGTAACCCGTGAAGTATATAGTTTTAGTATTTACATTTTAAACCCTATTTAACCTTAGGGCTTCAAACTTTCCAATAGTTATTCTTATATATTTAACTTTCACAAAATGACACTTTTGGCCCAAAATGTTAAATAGTTTCAAAAATGACAGTTTTAGTCCCCATACTTGTAAAAATCACAAAACAACCTCAAAAATGGACCAAATGATCTAGGATTTTAAAACAAAATTTTTAAACATGTTTATAATCATAATAAAAAAATTTATTCAGAATTATAGATTTTGAAATGGGATTTGCTTACTATTTCATGTAAATTACAAAACTAGGGTTTTAAGACATATTTAACTTATAACTTCCATTTAAAATGATCAAATGACTTAGTTTATTTTAGATTATGTTTCTAAAATTATTTTGGCATTATAAAAACTCTAAGAAATTATTATAACAAGATCAAAACATAGCTAACATAAAAATTACCTAGGTAGCTTCAAAATGGCTCATTATGGCTTCCTATGAACACTACTTGCTATCAAAGCTTCAAGAGCTTCAATGGCTTCCTTCTATACTTGGTTACTGGTCTTTTAGGATGTACTAAGACGTATATAGAAGTGGAAATGGAGAACGGGTAGGAGATACAAAGGAAACGGAGTGCAAGTCTCTATGTTTTTCATACACCCCTATTTATAGGTTTTTCAACCCTTAGGCTCCAAGTTAAGGCTTAGGACGTGTAACACAGCTAGGGTACTGTCTAAGGAAGGCTAGTGAAGGTCTATGCAAGTTCCTAGAGTCTAGGATGAAAAATATCTAAGCTTATGGCTAATATTAACTCACGACTAGAAATGATAAGAACAATGATGTGTAGCACACAAGTAGGTACATCACCTACTTATAAAATATCTCCTAAATATCTATTAGTACTGATATTAAGTTTAAAAATGGGAGGGAAAGTGTTTGAGTGCATTTTTGGAGGGAAAAAGCTAGGCGAATTGAAAACTAGGGCTTGTAACTTGCAACTTTGTAATTTTGGTGATTAAGGGTTTAGGAATGTGATTAGTGATGGATTAGGGTTTCATTAGGGTATATAATTTGTTTTTAAGAAGTTTGGGTCCTTACTTTTAAGTTTAACAAAGGTTTGATGTGAAAATGAGAAGAAAACTTAGGCGGGTTAGGGTTTCTAATGATTTATGGTTAAGTCTTAGTAAAAGTGATTGTCCTTCAATTAGATACTGAATTAAACTCAATTTATACATCCTAAATTGTCCTTAATGTGTTCATGAAGTCTCTATATTGGTTTTATTAAGTTAATCTAAGTAAACATATCTAAAGGATGAAAATACATATTTTGACCTAATTTACAAGCCATGCATTGAAATCTTGAACCTTATGCATTAGGGTAATTTTACATTGTCTTAATATAATATTATAACCTTAATGAAGTGCTTTGGGTGTTTATAGACTTATCCAAAAAGACTAGGTAGTGATTCCATGTATATTTCTTAATATAAGGGTTTTTAGGTCATTAATCCAAATGACTTTCTATCTTGGGTAATTAGTGTTTGTACCTTTATAAACACTTCTTATAGGGCTTATATAGTATGTTTATGACTTTTAGGGATTCTACATTTTTAGTTTAAGGGTTTGTATAGATCGATCATATTCTAGGGATAATTATGGGAGCTTAAGATCTTATGCTTTGATAACTTAGACCTTATGCTTTATTAACTTGTAATTTAACCTGAAGTAAAAGTATAATCTTGATATGATACATAGTTGAGTTTTATATTTATTGGCAAAAGATTAGACTCTAATTCAATGTATAATGCATTTTATATGCTAATCTTAGTTACTAGGTCTTAACTTGTAATTAGCTTTGAATTAGTGGATATTAGTATTTTGTGATCAATTAACTTTCCTTTATATGATAGATTATAATTAGTATATTTTTTTCTATACTTGTACATAGATATTAGGTAATACATTGCTTGGAACATTGTTTATCAAAGGTTTCTAGGTGATGATCTAGACTATTATGTACATTTACTTGTACTTAGCTTTGTATAGTTTGTTCTTACCATTCTTAGGTATTATTATGTATTCAAAGTATAGTTTATAACTTGTTTATAATCCATAGTGACTTATTCGTATGTATTCCTCATCCATAGTTAACCATTCTTGAGTTTACAACTCATTTATAAGGATTTTAGGGTTCCTAAGTAAATTAGGGAATCATAGTTATATTTGAGATATTATTATTCATAATGTACTCATTATTACTTATAGATCTTAGACTTGATATATATATATATATATATATATATTGTATTTCCAGCATATATGAATATGTTGAAGTGACAGTTCAGGTTGTGAGAAATAATTCATCTTACCAAGTAAGGTATAAAACATTTCTAGCCAAAATTTCATATTGAGACAATTATAGCACATAATACATATGTGAAATTTGAGGATTGTCACAGTCTCTCCCCCTTAAAGAAATCTCGTCCTGAGATTTAAATAAAGAGCGGTGTCATAACACAAAGAAGAGTATAATCCTCGCGTTTCCAAACATATTCATACCCTCTCTCAGGGTTTCAATAATTCAATAATTAGAAATATAACAGTACACCACATAATTTAGTTTATCATTAGAAACTCTTTCATTGGGATGATAAGAGATTCATCAGATAAACATTTCTTCAGATTCATAATGTGAAAAGTATCATGAATATTACTGAGTTCTTTGGGAAACTCAAGTCAATATGTCACTGCTCAATTCAAAATCTTGAATCAATTATCGCATTTTTCAAAATCAATTTGGGTAATTGATAGAGAAAAGATCCTTTTCAACTAGATACTATTTAATATGGTGTAGTTTCTCATTCACAGTGAGAAATTTTCATCAAAATAATCTCCCGGATTATCTTAAATCAGCATTTAATCCAACAGATACTTAACATAAATCAACGTTCTACGAAGCTATATTCTAATATAGTGTTTCCAGTAGTTTCAAGAACTATTTGGGTTTCGTAGGTTGAATATCTCCAACTTTAGCCCAACAGATACGTAAATGGCACTTCTTTCGATAGAGTGTTTCAAATAGTATTGCTTTGATTCTTGCATGACAAATTTTGTTATACGGGAAATTTTACCAATGATAAGTGTCCTTCCAAAATTTATAATACATACATGGAGTATGTAGTTTAGTAATTAGATCTTTCACTTAATACATTAGTATACCTATTTTAAGTATAACACACAAATATTGAGTATATTTTTAGGATCAAGACGTGAAACACTCGACACGATCTTAGATGATAGATATTGATATTCTATGTCGACAGATTATTTCACATATAATCTTGTCAGAGTTTCCATATTATCAATTTCCTAAATAGGAATAAATCTTATAGCTCTAAAATAATTGACAATGACCCAGCTGGCATCATATCTACTTGAAGTAACAAAATTCTCATTGTTCTTTCCTATTTCCATGGAGGAAATTTAGTTTGAACTAGTAAGTCGGATGACTTAGTAATGTAAGGATTTCAGAGTTTCTTCGAGTTGAATGGAATACTTCAACTTCCAAGTATTTACACATTCCAAATTTAAGACAAATATTGACGTATCTTCCAATATACTATATAGTAATATACGCATTATCTTACTTAGTTTTGCTTGGTCTATACTTGTCTTACATCGAATATCCTTAAGTCCATTTATAAATTCTTACTAACATAAAGATGCGTCTAACTTTATGTAAGGAAGAAATCATAAATTTGGTGATTTAGATTTATTCATTTGACTGAAGAAGTGTCCGATGAGATGGCAATTACACATGATCTCATCGTTCTTTTGGGGCCTTTAATGCTCATATATGTCATGAAATACCATGTTATTTTCTTGTGTATTTTAGGTATGGATATCGTGAAAAAGACAAAAGATCACAAGAAACAAGCAAAACAAACACGAGAAAAGAAGCCGCACAAAGTGCCGGGCCATAGTTATGATTTTCCAAGAAAAAGTCCTTGAATAATTGAAGATGTACAAGAAAGGTCCTTCATCATTGAAGAAATAACATTTTATAACCTTGTATATTCATAATTACAAGTTTGGTCCCTAAAGATTGTCAAAATTACAAAAAGGTCCCTTAACTTTGAAGAATTGACAAGATTAGTCCCTCAAAATTATAGATTTGTCTATATTGTTCCTCCTCAAAATCAACATACAAAGAAGACCTTCAAGATTCAAGAAAGTACAAGTTTGGCCCTTCAAATATCAAAGAATGTGCAAAACAAGTCCTTGAAATCCTTTTGAGAAAGTTTTATGGCAAAATTGTGAAAAGAGAAACTTTAATAACAAAGGAAAACGGATTTTGTGGGCTGAAATACTTTGTTTACAAGTTTTGCCAAAGAACAAGGACTAAACATGTGCAATGAAACATTCAAATATCCAAACATGCGCCAAACACACCCCTTTCACCTTTTTTGGATCAAAAGTTACCACTATTCATGTTCTTCACCCCCAGTAACAACTCCACTTAAACAAAGGGTAAACTCCAATTACCTTAACCCACATGTGATTCTCCTTAACACGAATCCATGCCACACTTAACATTCCCCATCACATCACCCAATGGTCCCAACCATCAACCTCGTCTACCAATGAATACACGACTTCCTCTCCAAGGAATGCCACGTGTAAAGATCAACGGTTTATGCTTCATACTTGGTCTCAAAGGCAAAAACAAGCGACGAAGATCATTTTGGACAACTCATCAACTCAAAACGTCCAGGGACATTTCTGGAATTTCATTAGCTAGGGTTTATGTATTTTCCTTTCTAGAATAGTATTTGCACCTCTATAAAAGGACTCCTCAACACGTGAGAGAGCCTTTGTTCCATTTTCTAGGCATTCTATTTGTAATCCCTTTCATATCAATATAAGTTGTGTATTTTGAAAAATATCAATTGTAATTCCTTTTATATTGAATGAAGTTGGTGTTAGATGCTTGAATCTGAGTTCCACAATCATTACTCAAGTGTTTTGGTGGTTTGTGTTGGCCACATTTAAGTTTTGTTAAGATTTTAAGTTTTCAAGTTTTTGAAAAAGTGTTTCATAAGCAGTTTTGATATAGTGATTCAAGGCTTTACCAGTTGAAGCCCTTGGATTCTAGGTGTTTAGATCTGTTGATTTGCCTCTCAAAACCTTAGTTTTTGAGTGGTGAAGTTGGATCTTCAATGATAAAGTTTTTAGAAGCTTTGGAAAAGTGGTTTTCAAAGTGATTTTTCTGATATAATATCTATTATCATCATACTTGTTAGTAACCCCTTCCAAATCCTTTAAGATTGTTGAAAGCTTGTTACCAGCAAGCTTTTGAAAAGATTTGAGGCTTTGGTGAGGCTGTTTGCTCACTTTTGTTAAATATCATATAACATAAGCCTTGGTTCAGCTGTTGAACCATCAACAAAGCTTCTTGTTGATTCAATGACCTTAGCTAGTGTCTAGTTGTTGAGAATAGTCTAAGGAGAATTGCTAAATCCTCCTAGGAAGTTGTGGAGGATAGGTGCACTCTTTAATCCCTTTTACTCTTTGGAAATTTTGGGCAAAAATATGTCAAGTGATGATGCTATGTGATTTAATGTGTTAGTGTTTGTGACTGCAAGTTTTTGGTAGAATTGAGTTAGAAGTCACCTAGTAGACCTTTAGGATCAATAAAATTAATATGTTGTTTGAGAAAATAGAAAGTTTCTTTGAAAAGTGGTTTTAAAAGTCTGTTTGGGAAATTTGGGATCAAAAGGTCTTAAGGCCTTTGGCCTTGGGATTTTTGGGTTGGAACCTGTCACACAAGTCAATTGGAAGTAGTTTTGGTCATTGGTCAAGTTGCTACAAGTTTGGAAATAGTTTTGCAAAGTTTTGGGAAATCTGCATAAAGTGTTTTGAAATTGGTCAAGTATATCAGAAAGCATAAAATCTTCATAAGTTGGAACTAAGGTCTGTAATTCTGGAATTATTGTTTGTTTGTGGTGTATTACTTGTACAATATTTGGTACTTGGATTTGGTAGCTTATTCAGGGACTTATAGCTTATCAAAAGTCCCTGCAAGTGTCAACTGCATCAGCAAAGCGACACTTGCATTTTTGGCCAACATTTGCATGTACCTTGTATACCTGTGGTTTTTTCTTATCAATACTTCATCATTGGTTGCTAGTGTTTGTGATTTGAGCTCTGTGTGCTTATTTGACAGTCTCATAAGCCAACTAGCTTATTGAGACTTAATTGCCAAAACAAGGTTGAGTTAACCAACTGGTTAGCTCAATTCACTGGTCTTGACCTCAAGACTTCCTCCAAAAAGCTTCAAAACAAGCTTAATACCATCCCACAAGCATAACCTCAACTTTTGGTAAAATTTGGAACACGTTGACTTTTGTTGACTAAGCTCATAAGTGCTTAATGGTTTGAACTGGCTTATTGTACATGCAACAACTTTGTTTTTGTAATAGGTGTCACTTTTCTAAGCTTAATATCAATTCTGGAAGGTTTCAACTTATTTGGTTAAGGTTTTGCTAGAAAACCAACTTATTTGGCTTTTGCAACAAGCTTATTGGCTTCTACAACTTATTTCATTGGAGTTTTTGGGATTTTTCTTGTTGATTATTCTTAGTTAAGCTATTTGTGAGCTTTTGAAAAAAGAATTAGCTTTTGAAACCCCCTAGAACTCAAACCCGACTATTTTGTCTTTTAGTGAAAAAGCTTATTTCAAATTTCCGGCTTATTACTTGGTCTTTTCAGAATTTATTTTTGCAAAAAGGTTTAAAATCTCATAAGAAGGGTGTCTGTTTAAGCAGAGCTTATGGCATTAGATTATTGCTTAATGGGCTTATTGGCCTAATAAGGATAAGCTTATTGACTGATAAGCTGATAAGCTAATTTTCAGCTTTCGGATATTTAGACTTTTGTGTCTAAAATCAAATTTTGAGTAGGACTGGGCTTTTTCAAAGCTTTTTGTGCACTTTTGTTTTTGGGCTGAAAAGCCCAATTGATTTTGGACTGTTTTCATTTTTAGCCCATTTGGGGGCCCAATATGGGTAATTTGGTAATTTCACTTTCACCCTCTGATTATTTAGGTTAAAATAAACTAGTTTGCAAGTTTTTAGAGTTTTTTTTATAATTTTTGGATTTTTAATATTATTTTATTATTTTAATTTAGTTTTAATTTATTTTTAATTGATTTAATACGTTTTAAAATTTGGAAGAATACCTTTTAGTTTTATTAAGTTATTTTTTGAGGTTTACAGGTTGGAAAAATCTTTGTTTGGTCTTTTTGTGAATTTATTTGATTTTTAGGGCATTAATTAGCATTTAAAAATTGAATATAAATTAATTTAAAAAGGTTCAAGAAGTTTTGATCATTTGTAAACCCTTAGTTTTATTTTAGGAATTTTTGGAAATTTTTTGGGCATTTTAGAGCAAGTTTTTATTTTGTCACTTTTTACGGTTTTATGTTTTTTACGTCTTAGCTTAATTTTATTGTATCCTTCATTTTCTTTTCTCCTCTTTCTTATCAATATTAATCCAAAACTTACATGTTTTTCACACACAATCAACCTCCTTGGGAAACGAACTTTACTCTAGGGTCATTAGTGTACAATTTTTGTGCATTTAATACTTACCGCTTTTATACTTGCTTTGTTGTTCCTAAAATAAAGTAAAGTGTAAATTATACCACAATTATTTTGGCGCCGCTGCCAGGAGGTGTGTTGTAATTAACTTGGACAATTTTGTTTTTAATATTATCCATCATAGTATTTGTGTTAGATAGAACTCTATTAACACATATTATCGTTTTTCGTTTTCTTTGTGAATATTATTACTATTTTGTATACGTATCACAAGCAAATCACAATATCTCCAAAAGTGTGAAAACACAACCTTAATTGGGATTTTATCACTCAATTATTGTATCCGAATCTCAAACCAAAAGAAAAAGGCAAAAATAGATAAATACTTTCTATTAGCTCGATTTTGAAAAATACGAACTATACGGTGAATAGATAGGCAACGTGCTATAAAAGGACGCTAAAGGGAACCTAGGTACTTAAGTGCTTCGCGCCACCTCATTTCACCCATTTACTTGTGGGTATTTGATCTTGAAAAGCTAATCGAGGGTTTTGCCGCCCAAAGTATTATCTACATATATATATATTTTCTTGGTTTCAACGATTAAAACCTCTTGAGCGTTTTGGTGTTCCACCAACGTTCTAAAGTCATCGAAGGTGTTCACTCAACGTGATCGTTTTCATTCCTTGAGGCTCCTTTAATCAAGAAATTGGTTCGAGGAGAGATTTGTAGATTTTTGTCTACGTAATACACAAGAAAATCCAAAAAAATATAAAAACAATCAAAAACACAAAAAAAATTGAAAAACGTAAAAACACCAAAAAGAATCTTCTTTGCTCACCTCCACGTTCTACGTTACGTTTATGCAAACTCGCTCACAAGCGAAACGTGCTCGTAAATGTCGTCAAAAGGAAGGAAACCACAATATTCCTATTGAAGAAGAAACTCCAATTGTTGAACCTATTGTAGAACAAATAGTCACCATGGCTAATCGTACTATGATGGAGTTTCTACAAGCACCCACCGAGGGTTTTGGAGAAGCGATTGTGATTCCCGCCATTCTTGCGGAGAATTTTGAGATCAAAAAGGGGTTTAATGTCGATGCTTCAATCTAACAAATTTCACGGTCATGAAAAAGACAACTCACATTATCATATACATAATTTTAATCGTCTCACCGCAACTATCAAGTTTAAGGATGTTCCACATGACACGATTAAAATGATGTTTTTTCCATACTCTTTAGATGGGCCCGCTAAAATTTGGCTCGAGAAAGAACCTCCAAATTCGATAACTACGTGGGGTGATCTCGTGTCTAAATTCGTGAACCATTTTTTCCACCATCTAATTCTACGCATTTAAAGAATGAGATTTCAAGGTTTACGCAAAAACCTGAAGAGAGTTTCTCTATGGCATGGGAACGATTTAAGGAGATGTTACACCAATGCCCACACCATGATTTTTCCGAATTGCATCAAATTGATACGTTTTATAATGGACTTAACGATCATGAACGCGATTATTTAAATGCCGCCGTGGGTGGTAATTTTTTGTGTAAAACGACAAATGAAGCTTTTACGATCATCGAGAATAGATCTAAGGTTTATAAACCTCGTAACACACCGAGTGTTGCCAATATGGGTTCATCGTCGTCTCATAACATGAACGTTTTGCAAAATGAAGCTAATGAGGATAATAGATTTTTCGATAGATTTTCATCGCTTATGACTCATTGGAAAGCTAACGAAGCTTCCACTCTCACATCGGTTAAAGCGGTTGATAAAAGTTGTTTATTGTGTGGAGGAGCTCATGATCTTTCCGAGTGCATTACCGCCAGTAGTAACACTTCAAGTGCTTGCGTAACCATGGGAACTTACAATTAAAACGGTCAAGGTTCACGTCCAAATCAAGTCCCTCAAAATCAAAATGCTAACAACTATCGAAACAATAATCAAGGAAATGGTTATCAAGGGAATTCACGTAACTACAACAAGGGTAATTACAATAGTGGTAACAATGGCAAGTGCAAAATCAAAACCAAAATCGTGATTTTCAAAATACGAGTCAAGGTTTTCAAAACGCTCACACTAAAAATCTTCCAAGTGAATTTTTAGATTACGCTAAGGCCAACGATGCTAAACTTGATAACATGCAACGAGAAATGATTAGCTTGAGATCCGAATTGAAAAACGAGTTAAAAATGAACTTGCAAACGAATTAAAAACTCACGCTAATAAAATGGAAGGTAACGTTCAACGTCTTCAACAAAATCAACAAAAGATGGAACAAGGCCAACATGAAGTTATGCAAGAGTTTTTAAAAGCGGATAAAAGGCAATCAAAATTCGAAGATCGAGTAGCAAGCATGTTTGAGGCCATAATGTATAAACCGTCTGCCTCGCGTGGTCTTCCTAGTGATACCATTGCAAACCCGAAGGGGGAAATGAAGGTTATTACTACCTGTAGTGGTAAAACTTTCAACGAGCCCATTTCTCGTCCAAATACTTCTACGGAGAAGGAAATCGAGAAAGAACCTGAGGTAGTGGTCGAAAAGGAGCATATCTCAATCCCACGAAGTACCGCTCAATCCACACCTACGGTCGAGCCAATACCAATTTTGGAACCCGAGATTCCAAGGTCGTTGCCTACGCCCCAACCCACACCACCCTTACCTTATCCATCGAGACGAAACAAGGAAAATTTAAATGAGCGTAATAATCAACAAGTCGAGCTTTTTATAAAAATGTTTCAACAAGTGCACTTTAATTTAAGTTTAGCCGACGCTTTGTTATATATGCCTCGTTTTTCCTCCACTTTTAAAAGTATGATGAACGAAAGGAGAATCTTTTAAAGCTATCTAATTGTTCTTCGGTTTTTCTTAACCGAATACCAGAAAATGTTGGTGATCCTGACAAATTCCTTATTCCGTGCGATATCCAAGAGATGAAAGAATGCATCGCCTTGGCCGATCTTGGCGAGAGCATTAATTTATTGCCATTTTCCATGTGGAAAACATTATCTCTTCCACCTCTCGTACCTTCGAAAATGTCTATCGAGATGGCCGATCATTCTACTATCATGGCATGTGGAGTGGCCGAAGACGTTTTTGTTAAGGTTGGGAAATTCTAGTTTTCCGATTTTATCGTCGTAGATATTCCCATGGATCCTCAAGTTCCTCTAATTTTGGGCCTTCCATTTTTAGATACCTCGAAATTGATTATCGACGTTCACGCTAGAAAGATTACTTTACGATTCAACGAGGAGTAAATTGTTATAAACGCCACCCGAAATTCGACACCTTCTCATGTTTACGCTATCGCTAAAATTAATCACGTTGATTTAATTGACGTAGTTTGCGATGAATTTTCACAAGAAGTGTTAGAATTTCCGAAGGTTCCATTAGTGGCAATCCCAATATTTTAGATCCTACTGTTGCAAAAAATTCACATTCTCTCGCTCCATTCGAAGGAGGCGATTTTATCGAAAATGAAGAAAATGTGACTTTTAGTAACAGTAAAATTCCACCATATTTTCCGCCGATGGAAATTATGAGTGTTGAACCGAAATCTTCAATCGAGGATCAACCAATCCTAGAATTGAAAGACCTTCCACCTCATCTAGAATACGAATTTTTAGAAGGTGAAGATAAGTTGCCGGTAATTATTGCGAAAGATCTTTCCGATATCGAAAAAACCGCACTTATAAAAATCTTGAAAACTCATAAAGGGGCAATTGTGTGGAAAATTTCCGACATTAAAGGGATCGTTCCTAAATTTTATACTCACAAAATATTAATGGAGGAGGACTATAAACCCGCAATTCCATATCAAAGAAGGGTAAACCCCAAAATTCACGATGTCATTAAAAAAAGGTTTTAAAACTTCTTGATGCGGGAATGATTTATCCTATCTCCGATAGCCCATGGGTGAGCCCAATCCATTGTGTCCCTAAGAAGGGAGGAAAGACCGTTGTACCTAACGAAAACAACGAGTTATTTTCAACTCGTGTTGTGACCGGTTGGAGAGTGTGTATCGATTATCGAAAACTTAACGATGCCACTCGAAAAGACCATTTTCCCTTACCTTTCATGGATCAAATGCTGGAGCGACTTGCGGGAAACGATTTCTATTGCTTTCTAGATGGTTTTTCAGGTTACTTTCAAATCCCCATCGACCCCCGTGATCAAGAGAAAACTACGTTTACGTGTCCATACGGAACGTTCACTTATCGTAGAATGCCTTTCGGACTTTGCAATGCACCGGGAACTCTTCAATGGTGTATGATGGATATTTTTTACGATATGATCGAGAAGTCGATGGAAGTGTTCATGGATGATTTCTCGGTATTTGGTGATTCGTTTACGTCATGCTTAAATAACTTGGAAAAAAAATTGCTAAAACGTTGTGAAGAACCCAATCTCGTACTTAATTGGGAAAAATGTTACTTTATGTGAAAACAAGGAATAGTCTTAGGACATAAAATATCGAAAGAGGGGATTGAGGTCGACAAAGCTAATTAGTGGTTCACAATTAAAAGGGACTTAACGACAGTAAGTAAACATAGTGTCAATAATAATACCATACAATCATTTAAAAGCACTTGTATTCCAGTTTTAGCATATATCCCCTCATAGGTTTTCAAATCATCTATAAACTTTCAAAAGTGAGGATATGAA
Organism: Glebionis coronaria; assembly: GCA_025667525.1. Taxonomy (NCBI): domain Eukaryota; kingdom Viridiplantae; phylum Streptophyta; class Magnoliopsida; order Asterales; family Asteraceae; genus Glebionis; species Glebionis coronaria. Next base: position 340,507,747 of record CM046878.1, read on the forward strand.
CTCACCTTATGTCCATATAATCCGAGCTATAAGCAGATGTATTTCATTCACAGATAAAAAGCTTGATCATACAAACCACAACTTGGTTTCATAAACAACAACTTGATCTCACACAAACCTGGATTTATACATTGTGTATAGTATCAAGTCTTTGACTTTTAGTTCAATATTTTTAAGTGTTGGTTATATATTACTTTATTAATGTTTGGTTGTAATTCTAGTACCATTGTTCGGGCCATCATACTTAGAAGCCATTCTATAAATGTTCGAGGAGCGAGGAAACTTTAAATCATAAACCCAACCACTCAGTCAGAACGTAATATCGAGATGGAACATCTTTGTACAAAGCTCCCTACAAACATGATACCTTTATTACTTCCTCATATTTATAATTAATCTTATTTAGTTTTGAAATTGGCAAAAATAGCCCTTTTGTTATACTTTAGCTTAGTTACATTTGTAACCCTTAAAGTATATAGTTTTAGTATTTGCATTTTAAACCCTCAATATTTAACATTAGGTCTTAAAACTTTACAATATTTATTCTTTTATATTTGACTTCCACAAAATGACACTCTTGGCCCAAAATGTTAAATAGTTTCAAAAATGATAGTTTTAGTCCCCATACTTGTAAAAATCACATAACAACCTCAAAAATGGACCAAATGATCTAGGATTTTAAAACAAAATTTGTAACCATGTTTATAAACATAATAAAAAATTTCTTCAGAATTATAGCTTTTGAAATGGGTTTTGCTTATTATTTCATGTAAATTACAAAACTAGGGTTTTAAGACATGTTTAACTTATATCTTCAATTTAAAATGATCAAATGACTTAGTTTATTTTAGATTATCTTTCTAAAATTATTTTGGCATTATAACACCTCTAAGAAATTATTATAACAAGATCAAAGCATAGCTAACATAAAAATTACCTAGGTAGCTTCAAAATGGCTCCTTATGGCTTCCTATGAACACTACTTGCTATCAAAGCTTCAAGAGCATCAATGGCTTCCTTCTAGACTTGGTTTCTGGTCTTTTAAGATGTATTAAGAGGTATATAGAAGTGGAATGGAGAACGGGTAGGAGATACAAAGGAAACGGAGTGCAAGTCTCTATGTTGTTCATACGCCGCTATTTATAGGTTTTTCAACCCCTAGGCTCCAGGTTAAGGCTTAGGACGTGTAACACAGCTACGGTACTGGCTAAGGAAGGCTAGTGAAGGTCTATGTAAGTTCCTATATTCTAGGATGAAAAATATCTAAGCTTATGGCTCATATTAACTCACGACTAGAAATGAAAAGAACAATGATGTGTAGAACACAAGTAGGTACATCACCTACTTCTAAAATATCTCCTAAATATCTATTTGTTCTGATAATAATTTTTAAAATGGGAGGGAAAGTGTTTGAATGCATTTTTAGAGGGAAAAAGCTAGGCGAATTAAAAACTAGGGCTTGTAACTTGTAACTTTGTAATTTTGGTGATTAAGGGTTTAGGAATGTGATTAGTAATGGATTAGGGTTTCATTAGGGTATATACTTTGTGTTTAACAAGTTTGGGTCCTTAGTTTTAAGTTTAACAAAGGTTTGATGTGAAAATGGGAAGAAAATTTAGGCGGGTTAGGGTTTCTAATGATTTATGGTTAAATCTTAGTAAAAGTGATTGTCATTCAATTAGATACTGATGTAAACTCAACTTTTACATCCTAAATTGTCCTTAACATTTTCATGAAGTCCATATATTGGTTTTATTAAGTTATTCTAAGTAAACATGTCTAAAGGGTGAAAATACCTATTTTGATCTAATTTACAAGCCATGCATTAAAATCTTGTACCTTGTGCATTAGGGTAATTGTACATTGTCTTAATATAATATTATAACCTTAATGAAGTGCTATGGGTGTTTGTAGACTTATCCAAAAAGACTAGGTAGTGATTCCATGTATATTTCTTAATATAAGGGTTTTTAGGTCATTAATCCTAATGACTTTCTATATTGGGTAATTAGTGTTTGTACCTTTATAAATACTTATTATAGGGCTTATATAGTATGTTTATGACTTTTAAGGATTCTACATTCTAGTTTAAGGGTTTGTATAGATTGATCATATTCTAGGGATAATTATTGGAGCTTAAGATCCTATGCTTTGATAACTTGTACCTTATGATTTATTAACTTGTAATTTAACTTGAAGTAAATGTATAACCTTAATATGATACATTGTTGAGTTTTTTAATTATTGGCAAAAGATTAGACTCTAATTCAATGTATAATGGGTTTTATATGCTAATCTTGGTTACTAGGTCTTAACTTGTAATTAGCTTTGAATTAGTGGATATTAGTATTTTGTTATCAATTAAATTTTCTTTGTATGATAGATTATAATTAGTATATTGTTTTTTATACTTGTACATAGATATTAGGTAATACAATGCTTTGAACCTTGTTTATCAAAGGTTTCTAGGTGATGATCTAGACTATTATGTACATTTACTTGTACTTAGCTTTGTATAATTTGTTCGTACCATTCTTAGGTATTATTATGTATTCAAACTATAGTTTATAACTTGTTTATAATCCATAATGACTTATTCATATGTATTCCTCATTCATAGTTTACCATTCTTGAGTTTACAACTAATTTATAAGGATTCTAGGGTTTCTAAGTAAATTTAGGGAATCATAGTTATATTTGAGATGTTCTTATTCATAATATACTTATTATTACTTATAGATCTTAGACTTGATATATATACATTTTATTTCCAAGATATAGGAATATGTTGAAGTGGCAGTTCAGGTTGTGAGAAATAATTCATCTTACCAAGTAAGGTATAAAAGGCAAAAATTTCTAGCCAAATTTTCATATTGAGACAATTATAGCACATAATATATATGTGAAATTTGGAGATTGTCACAGTCTCTCCCCCTTAAATAAATCTTGTCCCGAGATTTAAATAAAGAGCGGTGTCATAAGACAAAGAAGAGTATAATCCTCGCGTTTTCAAACATATTCATACCCTCTCTCAGGGTTTCAATAATTCAATAATTAGAAATATAACAGTACACCACATAATTTAGTTTATCACTGGAAACTCTTTCATTGGGATGATAAGAGATTCATCAGATAAACATTTCTTTAGATTCATAATGTGAAAAGTATCATGAATATTACTGAGTTCTTTGGAAAACTCAAGTCAATATATCACTGCTCAATTCAAAATATTGAATCGATTATCGCATTTTTCAAAATCAATTTGGGTAATTGATAGAGAAAAGATCCTTTTCAACTAGATACTATTTAATATGGTGTAGTTTCTCACTCACAGTGAGAAATTTTCATCAAAATAATCTCCCGGATTATCTTAAATCAGCATTTAATCCAGCAGATACTTAACATAATTCAACGTTCTACGATGCTATATTCTAGTATAGTGTTTCCAATAGTTTCATGAACTATTTGGGTTTCGTAGGTTGAATATCTCCAACTTTAGCCCAACAGATACGTAAATGACACTTCTTTCGATAGAGTGTTTCAAATAGTATTGCTTTGATTCTTGCATGACAAATTTTGTTATGCGGGAAATTTTACCAATGATAAGTGTCCTTCCAAAATTTATAATACATACATGGAGTATGTAGTTTAGTAGTTAGATCTTTCACTTAATACATTAGTATACCTATTTTAAGTATAACACACAAATTTTGAGTATATTTTTAGGATCAAGACGTGAAACACTCGACACGATCTTAGATGATAGATATTGATCTTCTATGTCGACATATTATTTCACATATAATCTTGTCAGAGTTTCCATATTTTCAATTTCCTAAATAGGAATAAATCTTATAGCTCTAAAATAATCGACAATGACCCAGATGGCATCATATCTACTTGAAGTAACAAAATTCTCATTGTTCTTTCCTGTTTCCATGGAGGAAATTCTGTTTGAACTAGTAAGTCGGATGACTTAATAATATAAGGATTTCAGAGTTTCTTCGAGTTGAATGGAATACTTCAACTTCCAAGTATTTACACATTCCAAATTTAAGACGAATATTGACGTATCTTCAAATATACTATATAGTAATATACGTATTATCTTACTTAGTTTTGCTTGGTCTATACTTGTCTTACATCGAATATCCTTAAGTCCATTTATAAATTCTTACTAACATAGAGATCCGTCCAACTTTATGTAAGGAAGAAATCATAAATTTGGTGATTCAGAGTTATTCATTTGACTGAAGAAGTGTCTGATGAGATGGCAATTACACATGATCTCATCGTTCTTTTTGGGCCTTTAATGCTCATATATGTCATGAAATACCATGTTATATGCTTGTGTTTTCTAATTGTGTATTTTAGGTATGAATATCGTGAAAAAGACAAAAGATCACAAGAAAGAAGCAAAACGAACACGAGAAACGAAGCTGCACAAAGAACCGGGCCGTAGTTATGATTTTCCAAGAAAAAGTCCTTGAATAATTGAAGATGTACAAGAAAGGTCCTTCATCATTGAAGAAATGACACTTTATACCCTTGTATATTCATAATTACAAGTTTGGTCCCTAAAGATTGTCAAAATTACAAAAAGGTCCCTCATCTTTGAAGAATTGACAAGATTAGTCCCTCAAAGTTATGGATTTATCAATATTGGTCCTCCTCAAAGTCAACATACAAAGAAGACCTTCAAGATTCAAGAAAGTACATGTTTGGCCCTTCAAATATCAAAGAATATGCAAAACAAGTCCTTGAAATCCTTTTGAGAAAGTTTTGTGGCAAAATTGTGAAAAGAGAAACTTTAATAACAAGGGAAAACTGATTTTTTGGGCTGAAATACTTTGTTTACAAGTTTGTTTAAAGAACAAGGACCAAAAATGTGCAATGAAACATTCAAATATCCAAACACGCGCAAAACACACCCCTTTCATCTTTTTCGGATCAAAAGTTACCACTATTCATGTTCTTCAACCCAAGTAACAACTCCACTTAAACAAAGGGTAAACTCCAATTACCTTAACCCACGTGTGATTCTCCTTAACAGGAATCCATCCCACACTTAACATTCCCCATCACATCACCCAATGGTCCCCACTATCAACCTCGTCTACCAATGAACACACGACTTCCTATCCAAGGAATGCCACGTGTAAAAATCAACGGTTTATGCTTCATACTTGGTCCCAAAGGCAAAACAAGCGACCAAGATCATTTTGAACAACTCATCAACTCAAAACGTCCAAGGACATTTCTAGAATTTCATTAGCTAGGGTTTATGTATTTTCCTTTCTAGAATAGTCTTTGTACCTCTATAAAAGGACTCCTCAACCTGTGAGAGAGCCTTTGTTCCATTTTCAAGGCATTCTATTTGTAATCCCTTTCATATCAATATAAGTTATGTATTTTGAAAAATCTCAATTGTAATTCCTTTTATATTGAATGAAGTTGGTGTTAGATGCTTGAATCCGAGTTACGCAATCATTATTCAAGTGTTTTGGTGGTTTGTGTTGGCCACATTTAAGTTTTGTTAAGATTTCAAGTTTTTCAAGTTTTTGAAAAAGTGTTTCATAAGCAGTTTTGCTCTAGTGATTCAAGGCTTTACCAGTTGAAGCCCTTGGATTCTAGGTGTTTAGATCTGTTGATTTGCCTCTCAAAACCTTAGTTTTTGAGTGGTGAAGTTGGATCTTCATTGATAAAGTTTTTAGAAGCTTTGGAAAAGTGATTTTAAAAGTGATTTTTCTGATATATATCTGTTATCATGATACTTGCTACTAACCCCTTCCAAATCCTTTAAGCTTGTTGAAAGCTTGTTTCCAGCAAGCTTTTGAGAAGATTTTAGGCTTTGGTGAGGCTGTTTGCTCACTTGTGTTAAATATCACATAACATAAACCTTGGTTCAGCTGTTGAACCATCAACAAGGCTTCTTGTTGATTCAAGGACCTTGGCTAGTCTCTAGTTGTTGAGAATAGTCCAAGGAGAATTGCTAAATCCTCCTAGGAAGTTGTGGAGGATAGGTGCCCTCTCTAATCCCTTTTACTCTTTGGAATTTTGGGCAAAAATCTGTCAAGTGATGATGCTATGTGATTTTGTGTGTTAGTGTTTGTGACTGTATGTTTTTGGTAGAATTGAGTTAGAAGTCACCTAGTAGACCTCTAGGATCAATAAAATCAATAGGTTGTTTGAGAAAATAGAAAGTTTCTTTGAAAAGTGGTTTTAAAAGACTGTTTGGGAAATTTGGGATCAAAAGGTCATACGGCCTTTGGCCTTGGGGTTTTTGGGTTGGAATCTGTCACACAAGTCAATTGGAAGTAGTTTTGGTCATTGGTCAAGTTGCTACAAGTTTGGAATTGGTTTTGCAAAGTTTTAGGAAATCTGCATAATGTGTTTTAAAATTGGTCAAGTATATCAGAAAGCATAAAATCTTCATAAGTTGGAACTAAGGTATGTAATTCTGGAATTATTGTTTGTTTGTGGTGTATTACTTATGCAATATTTAGTACTTGGATTTGGTAGCTTATTCAGGGACTTATAGCTTATCAAAAGTCCCTGCAAGTGTCAATTGCATCATCAAAGTGACACTTGCATTTTTGGGCAACACTTGCATGTACCTTGTATGCCTGTGGGTTTTGCTTATCAATACTTCATAATTGGTTGCTAGTGTTTGTGATTTGAGCTCTGTGTGCTTATTTGACAGTCTCATAAGCCAACTAGCTTATTGAGACTTAATTGCCGAAACAAGGTTGAGTGAACCAACTGGTTAGCTCAATTCACTGGTCTTGACCTCAGGACTTCCTCCAAAAAGCTTCAAAACAAGCTTAATACCATCCTACAAGCATAACCTAAACTTTTGGTAAAATTTAAAACATGTTGACTTTTGTTGACTAAGCTCATAAGTGCTTATTGGATTGAACTGGCTTATTGGTACATGAAACAACATTTCTTTTGTAATAGGTGTCACTTTCTAAGCTTAATATCAATTCTGGAAAGTTTCACCTTATTTGGTTAAGGTTTTGCTAGAAAACCAACTTATTTGGCTTTTTCAACCAGCTTATTGGCTTCTACAGCTTATTTCATTGGACTTTTGGGATTTTTCTTGTTTATTATTCTTAGCTAAGCTATTTTTGAGCTTTTACAAAAAGAATCAGCTTTTGAGACCCCCTAGAACTCAAACCCAACTATTTTGTCTTTTAGTGAAAAAGCTTATTTCAAATTTCTGGCTTATTACTTGGTATTTTCAGAATTTCTTTTTACAAAAAGGATTAAAATCTCATAAGAAGGGTGTGTGTTTAAGCAGAGCTTATGGCATTAGCTTATTGCTTAATGGGCTTATTGGCCCGATAAGGATACGCTTATTGACTGATAAGCTGATAAGCTCATTTTCAGCTTTTGGACCTTTAGACTTTTGTGTTTAAAATCAAATTTTGAGTAGGACTGGGCTTTTTCAGAGTTTTTTGTGCACTTTTGTTTTTGGGCTGAAAAGCCCAATTGATTTTGGATTGTTTTCATTTCTAGCCCATTTGGGGGCCCAATAGGGGTAATTTGGTAATTTCACTTTCACTTTCTGATTATTTAGGTTAAAATAAACTAGTTTGCTAGTTTTTAGAATTTTTTTTATAATTTTTGGATTCTTAATATTATTTTAATATTTTATTTTAGTTTTTAAGTATTTTTAATTGATTTAATAGGTTTAGACATTTGGAAGAATACTTTTTAGTTTTATTAAGTTATTTTTGAGGTTTACAAGTTAGAAAATCTTTGTTTGGGCTTTTTGTGAATTTATTTGATTTTTAGGGCTTTAATTAGCATTTAAAAATTGAATATAAATTAATTTAAAAAGGTTCAAGAAGTTTTAATCATTTGTAAACCCTTATTTTTATTTTAGGGATTTTTGGAAATTTTTTGGGAATTTTTAGAGCAAGTTTTTATTTTGTCACTTTTTACGGTTTTACGTTTTTTACATCTTAGCTTAATTTTATCGTATCCGTCATTTTCTTTACTCCTCTTTCTTATCAATATTAATCCAAAACTTACAAGTTTTTCACACACAATCAACTTCCTTGGGAAACAAACTTTACTCTTGGGTCATTAGTGTACAATTTTTGTGCATTTAATACTTACCGCTTTTATACTTGCTTTGTTTTTCCTAAAATAAAGTAAAGTCTAAATTATACCACAATCATTTTGGCGCCACTGTCGGGAGGTGTGTTGTGATTAATTTGGACCATTTTGTTTTTAATATTATCCATAAATAGTATTCGTGTTAAATAGAACTCTTTTAACACGTATTATCGGTTTTCGTTTTCTTTGTGAATATTATTACTATATTGTATACGTATCGCAATAAAATCACAATATTTCCAAAAGTATGAAAACCCAACCTTAATTAGGATTTCATCACTCAATTATTGTATTCGAATCTCAAACAAAAAAAAGGCAAAAATAGTAAATACTTTCTTTTAGCTCGATTTTAAAAAATACGAACTATACAGTGAATAGATAGGAAACGTGCTATAAAAGGACGTTAAAAGGAACCTAGGTACATAAGTGCTTCGCGGCACCTCATTCCCCCATTCACTTGTGGGTATTTGATCTTGAAAAGCTAATCGAGGGTTTTGCCGCCCAAAGTATTATCTACATAAATATATATTTTCTTGGTTTCAACAATTAAAACCTCTTGAATGCTTTGGTGTTCCACCAACGTTCTAAAGTCATCGAAGGCGTTCACTTAACGTGATTGTTTTCATTCCTTGAGGCTCCTTTAATTAAGAAATTGGTTCGAGGAGATATTTGTAGATTTTTATCTACATAATACACAAGAAAATGCAAAAAAATTAAAAACAATAAAAAACACAAAAAAAATTGAATAACGTAAAAACACCAAAAATAATCTTCTTTGCTCACCTCCACGTTCTACGTTACGTTTATGCAAACTCGCTCACAAGCGAAACGTGCTCGTAAATGTCGTCAAAAGGAAGGAAACCACGATATTCCTATTGAAGAAGAAACTCTAATTGTCGAACCTACTGTAGAACAAATAGTCACCATGGCTAATCGTACTATGATGGAGTTGCTACAAGCACCCACCGAGGGTTTGGGAGAAGCGATTGTGATTCCCACCATCCTTGCGAAGAATTTTGAGATCAAAAAGGGTTTAATGTCGATGCTTCAAGCTAACAAATTTCCCGGTCATGAAAAAGACAACCCACATTATCATATACATAATTTTAATCGTCTCACCGCAACTAGCAAGTTTAAGGATGTTCCACATGACACGATCAAAATGATGCTTTTTCCGTACTCTTTAGATGGGCCCGCTAAAATTTGGCTCGAGAAAGAACCTCCAAATTCGATAACTACGTGGGGTGATATCGTGTCTAAATTCGTGAACCAATGTTTTTCGCCACTAAGACTACGCATTCAAAGAATGAGATTTCAAGGTTTACGCAAAAACCTAACGAGAGTTTTTCTATGGCATGGGAACGATTTAAGGAGATGTTACACGAATGCTTACAACATGATTTTTCCGAATTGCATCAAATTGATACGTTTTATAATGGACTTAACGATCATGAACGCGATTATTTAAATGCCACCGCGGGTGGTAATTTTTTGTGTAAAATGACAAATGAAGCTTTAACGATCATCGAGAATAGATCTAAGGTTTATAGACCTCGTAACACACCGAGTGTTGCCAATATGGGTTCATCGTCGTCTCACAACATGAACGTTTTGCAAAATGAAGCTAATGAGGATAATAGATTTTTCGATAGATTTTCATCGCTTATGACTCATTGGAAAGCTAAGGAAGCTTACACTCTCGCATCGGTTAAAGCGGTTGATAAAAGTTGTTTATCGTGTGGAGGAGCTCATGATCTTTCCGAGTGCGTTACCGCCGGTGATAACACTTCGAGTGCTTGCGTAGCCACGAGAACTTACAATCAAAACGGTCAAGGTTTACTTCCAAATCAAGTCCCTCAAAATCAAAATGCTAACAACTATCGAAACAATAATCAAGGAAATGGTTATCAAGGGAATTCACGTAACTACGACAAGGGTAATTACAATAGTGGTAACCACTGGCAAGTGCAAAATCAAAACCAAAATCGTGATTTTCAAAATACGAGTCAAGGTTTTCAAAACGCTCACACTAGAAATCTTCCAAATGAATTTTAGATTTTGCTAAGACCAACGATGCTAAATTTGATAACATGCAACGAGAAATGATTAGCTTGAGATCCGAATTGAAAAACGAGTTAAAAAATGAACTTGCAAACGAATTAAAAACTCACGCTAATAAAATGGAAGGTAACGTTCAACGTCTTCAACAAAATCAACAAAAGATGGAACAAGGCCAACATGAACCTAAGCAAGAGTTATTAAAAGCGGATAAAAGGCAATCAAAATTCGAAGATCGAATGGCAAGCATGTTTGAGGCCATAATGTGTAATCCGTCTTCCTCGGGTGGTATTCCTAGTGATACCATTGCAAACCCGAAGGGGAAAATGAAGGTTATTACTACCCGTAGTGGTAAAACTTTCAACGAGCCCATTTCTCGTCCAAATACTTCTAAGGAGAAGGAAATCGAGAAAGAACCCAAAGTAGTGGTCGAAAAGGAGCATATCTCAATCCCACGAAGTACCGCTCAATCCACACCTACGGTCGAGCCAATACCAATTTTGGAACCCGATATTCCAAGGTCGTCACCTACGCCCCAACCCACACCACCCTTACCTTATCCGTCGAGACGAAACAAGGAAAAATCAAATGAGCGTAATAATCAACAAGTCGAGCTTTTTATAAAAATGTTTCAACAAGTGCACTTTAATTTAAGTTTAGCCGATGCTTTGTTATATATGCCTTGTTTTGCCTCCACTTTTAAAAGTATGATGAACGATAAGGAGAAGATTCTAAAGCTATATAATTGTTCTTCGGTTTTTCTTAACCGAATACCAGAAAAAGTTGGTGATCCGGGCAAATTCCTTATTCCGTGCGATATTCAAGAGATGAAAGAATGCCTCGCCTTGGCCGATCTTGACACGAGCATCAATTTAATGCCATTTTCCATGTGGAAAACATTATCTCTTCCACCTCTCGTACCTTCGAAAATATCTATCGAGATGGCCGATCATTCTACAATCATGGCATGTGGAGTGGCCGAAGACGTTTTTGTTAAGGTTTGGAAATTCTACTTTCTGGTCGATTTTATCGTCGTAGATATTCCCATGCATCCTCAAGTTCCTCTAAATTTGGGCCGTCCATTTTTAGATACCTCGAAATCAATTATCGACTTCACGCTAGAAAGATTACTTTACGATCCAACGAGGAGGAACTTGTTATAAACGCCACCCAAAATTCGACACCTTCTCATGTTTACGCTATCGCTAAAATTAATCACGTTGATTTAATTGACGTAGTTTGCGATGAATTTGCACAAGAAGTGTCAGAATTTTCCGAAGGTTACATTAGTGGAACCCCACTATTTTAGATCCTATTGTTGCAAAAAATCCAAATTCTCTCGCTCCATTCGAAGGAGGCGATTTTATCGACAATGAAGAAAATGTGACTTTTAGTAACGATAAATTCCACCATATTTTCCGCCGATGGAAATTATGAGTGTTGAACCGAAATCTTCAATCGGGGATCAACCAATCCTAGAATTGAAAGACCTTCCACCTCATCTAGAATACGTATTTTTAGAAGGTGAAGATAAGTTGCCGGTAATTATTGCGAAAGATCTTTCTGATATCGAAAAAACCGCACTTATAAAAATCTTGAAAACTCATAAAGAGGAAATTGCGTGGAAAATTTCCGATATTAAAGGAATCGATCCTAAATTTTTTACTCACAAAATATTAATGGAGGAGGACTATAAACCCGTAATTCCATGTCAAAGAAGGGTAAACCCCAAAATTCACGATGTCATTAAAAAAGGTTTTAAAACTTCTCGACGCGGGAATGATTTATCCTATCTCCGATAGCCCATGGGTGAGCCCAATCCATTCTGTCCCTAAGAAGGGAGGAATGACCGTTGTACCTAACGAAAACAACGAGTTAATTTCAACTCGTGTTGTGACCGATTGGAGATTGTGTATCGATTATCGAAAACTTAACGATGCCACTCGAAAAGACCATTTTCCCTTACCTTTCATGGAACAAATGTTGGAGCGACTTGCGGGAAACGATTTCTATTGCTTTCTAGATGGTTTTCCAGGTTACTTTCAAATCCCTATCGACCCCCATGATCAAGATAAAACTACGTTTACGTGTCCGTACGAAACGTTCGCTTATCGTACAATGCCTTTCGGACTTTGCAATGCACCGGGAACTTTTCAACGGTGTATGATGGCTATTTTTTATTATATGATCGAGAAGTCGATGGAAGTGTTCATGGATGATTTCTCAGTATTTGGTGAGTCGTTTACGTCATGCTTAAATAACTTGGAAAAAAAATGCTAAAACGTTGTGAAGAAACCAATCTCGTACTTAATTGGGAAAAATGTCACTTTATGTGCACACAAGGAATCGTCTTAGGACATAAAATATCGAAAGCGGGGATTGAGGTAGACAAAGCTAAAATCGACGTCATCGCTAAATTACCTCACCCCAAAACCCTCAAATGAGTTCGGAGTTTCCTAGGCCACGCGGGATTTTATCGACGTTTTATTAAAGATTTTTTGAAAATATCTCGACCGATGACACATCTCCTTGAAAAAGATGCTCCTTTTGTCTTTGACGAAGATTGTGTTCGAACTTTCGAAACATTAAAAAGGAAACTTACCGAAGCTCCCATTCTCGTAGCTCCAAATTGGAACCTCCCTTTTGAACTAATGTGTGATGCTAGTGATTACGCAATTGAGTCCATTTTGGGGCAACGTCATGGAAAACACTTCTTGCCTATCCACTATGCTAGTAAGACGATGATCGAGGCTCAAATGAAATATACTACAACGGAAAAAGAATTACTTGCCGTAGTATATTCTTTTGAAAAATTCCGACCTTATCTCGTCTTAACTAAAAGCATAGTGTATACGGATCATTCCGCTATCAAGTACCTCTTCTCTAAACTTGATGCTAAGCCGAGATTGCTCTGTTGGATTCTCCTCCTACAAGAATTTGATGTCACAATACTTGTCAAAAAAGGAGCCGAGAATTTAGCGGCCGATCATCTCTCTCGTTTAGAAGATCGTCACAGATATGTACTCTAGAACAAGGAAATTACCGAAACATTTCTTCTCGAGACACTTGGTGTGGTGAACTCTAAAGACGACACCCCATGTTTTCGGACATCGTAAATTACCATGCGGGGAATTTCATAATCAAGGGTATGACGACACAACAAAAATGAAAATTCTTTCGTGACGTCAAGTTTTATTTTTGGGACGACCCTTATCTCTTTCAAGTATGTGCAGATCAACTCGTTCGACGTTGTGTATTTGGCACCGAAGCTACTAATATCCTTAGAGCTTGTCAAGAGGGACCCACGGGTGGTCACCACGGTGCTAATCTTACGACTAAGAAAGTGTTTGATGCCGGCTTCTTTTGGCCTACGATCTATCGTGATGCACAAGTACTTCTTAAGTGGTGTGATTCTTGCCAAAGTCAAGGAAAATCCTATCAAAAGGATGAAATGCCGCAAAACATAATTCAAGTTTGTGAGATTTTCGACGTTTGGGGCATAGACTTTATTGGACCGTTTCCATCGTCTCACGGAAACAAATATATCCCCGTCGCCGTCGACTACTTGTCCAAATGGGTGGAAGCTAAGGCTTTACCCTACGAACGATGCTCGTGTTGTAGTCAAATTCTTGAAGCAACTATTCTCTCGGTTTGGAACCCCTCGTGCTATTATAAGCGATCGTGGAACCCATTTTTGTAACTACCAATTCGAAAAAGTCTTGAAAAAAATATGGAGTTACACATCGTCTTTCTACGGCTTATCACCTGCAAACGAGTGGGCAAGTCGACGTTTCAAACCGAGCCTTGAAAAGGATTTTAGAAAGGTCGATTGGATTAAACCGTGCTTCATGGTCCGACAAACTCGACAGTGATTTATGGGCCTTTCGTAACGCTTATGAAACACCTATCGGTTGTACTCCTTATAAGTTGGTATATGGAAAGAATTGCCATTTGCCCATCGAATTAGAACATAAGGCATATTGGGCCCTTAAGCATTCAAACTATGATTTGAAGACCGTAGGAGATCACCGGAAAATACAATTAAATGAATTGGATGAATTACGAGCTCTTGCTTATGAAAATTCATTAATTTTTAATGAAAAAACTAAAAAGTTTCATGACGCTAAAATTAAAAACCGGGTTTTTAACGTTGGAGATCAAGTGTTACTTTTTAACTCTCGTTTGAAAATATTTTCCGAAAAGTTGAAATCTTGTTGGTCGGGTCCATTCACCGTCACACAAGTTTTTCCATATGGGACCATCGAGCTAGCTCAAAATGATGGTCCTAATTTCAAAGTGAATGGACATAGGCTTAAGCACTACTTTGGTGGGGAAGTTCCTTCTTTGGACGACCTCGACCAAGTCACCTTCCCCAATGATAATTAGCAATGAGGGGATCGAGTCGAGCTCATGACTCAGTAATAAAAAACGAGGTGCTTAGTGAGGGAATTCCCATGTTTATCCATGTACATATTATCTCTTTCTAATATAGTTAATGAGAGAGGTTTGTGCCCTTCCAACTCGTTGTCTCGTGGTTGTTTGTGAATGTGTTATCTAGATCATCATCATCACGTTTGAAGCTTCTCGTGTTCGTTCAATCTAGCTATGATAGTTTGCTTTGAGGAGTTTTTCACGAATCCACGACATATATCCTTTATTTTTCTAACAATAGTCTTTTAGCACAATTAATAAATGGCTTTAGATGATTTTTTGCTTACCCTTTCCATATTAGATATTAAGCATTCGAATTCGTCTCTAGTATGGGGGTGTTACACCCTTAGGCTCGAAACATTGAGGACAATGTTTACTTTTAGTATTGGGGGGGGGGGGGGGGGGGTGAATAGATACTTTCCTTGCCTACGTCTTTACGCACTCTAAAATTTACCGTTTTGTTTTTGTTTTTAATAAGGATAAAAATGACCAAATTTTCAAATTTTTCTTAGTTTTCATAAGTATTTTTAAGACACGAATGTATATTTTCCGTTGGGTAGAATAAGAGCTAATTTTTGACATGATGGGCATTTGGAGCCCTTAACATTCCTTAACCCGCTTAAATCAAGTTTTGCAAGACTTTTATATAAGGGACTTTAAAACGCGAAAGTCTTAACTCATACGGGTTAAGAACAAGAACTTTTCGCAAGTTCCTATAATCGATCCTAGAAAGTCATCTATCAAGGGAACTTTAAAACGCAAGAGCTAAACTCATCTAAGTCTAAGAAATAGCAAGATCCTATAGTGGCTTGAAAACCTAAAACTTTGATTTAATATAGTCTTAATAAAGCTAATCCAAATTTGGTTTAATTTTGACTTGCATGGCTAAGTATTCACGAGTCTCTTTAGTTAGAGGTCTTTATATAGTGAAGAACGAGAAATGATAGAGTTAGACAAGTGATCATGCTAAACGTAGAACATGAAAATGTTCTTTCAAAAACTCATGTGTTTTTAATTGTGGATTTTTCTCCCATAAGATCAATGCATTAGGACAAATAAATTGCAATAATTAAGGTCGTACGATATAAAAGATTACTTAGATTTTAACCCAAGATCGTTTTAAAGTTGCTCGTGTTCGAATAGAGTTTATAGCCAAGGCATAACTTATTGAAGCGGGATGCGAAGATTGACGAAGTCCAAAAAGGCCCTAACAAGGCATGAGGACTCCATTTTGTTGCTAAAGATCCAAGATGATGTGAAGAATCATTATTCTAAAAATCAATATGAAGGATCAAGACACACGACGAAAAGCAATTTACTCCCATAAAGATCATGGAGAAATCTATCCAAAAAGGCCATAACAAGGTATGAGGATAAATATATCCAAGTCCGAAATGGAGGTGGATCATTGTATATCAAAATCCCAAATAAAGATTGAAGAAAATGAAGAAGTCGTGGTCCAAATTTGAAGAATCTCTCAAAAACTTCAAGTGAAGAAATTCCACATATGAAGAGAAGACCATTATTTCAAGAACGTCTCTCAAAGATTCGAAGTATGAAGTAAATGCCAAATATCGGTCCGAGAAAGGTCTCAAATAATGAAACGAGTTATGTCAAGATATGAACTTAAGGAGATTACGAGAAGCCGTTTTAAAAGATTTTGTCCTTTAGCTAACTATTAATTAAATCGTCCTACTTTATTTTCGGCTCTAATAAATATCGAAATAAGTCAATATAAATCACTTGTGATCCATGACAAATAGTTAAAAAATCTAGATACATTCTCCTTTCTTAATAATTAGGATTACGGGGAGAAAAAGTATTACATAATTTGAATGCATGAGTAGTGTTAGCATGCTGACTTGTACCAACAATGATCTCGTTTTTGCACTTAGCATGGAATGTGTGACAATCAAGGATGACGATTTTTACTTTATGAAACATTCACTTGTTTTTATTCTTTGACCCTAAAAGTCACATTCACGTGATGAAAATCCTACATAATGACTCTAACACAGTAGTAGTAGTGTAGCAAGTTTTCTATTCAATAAATGATCATAAAAGTGAATTTTGGAGATGCTTAAATACTTAATTCTTGCATTGCGTGAGGGCACGATAATGGTTTAGTATGGGGGAGTGATGAGATGGAAATTACACATGATCTCATCGTTCTTTTTGGGCCTTTAATGCTCATATATGTCATGAAATACCATGTTATATGCTTGTGTTTGCTACTTGTGTATTTTAGGTATGGATATCGTGAAAAAGACAAAATATCACAAGAAACAAGCAAAAACGAACACGAGAAAGGAAGCCGCACAAAGAACCAGGCCGTAGTTATGATTTCCCAAGAAAAAGTCCTTGAAGAATTGAATGTACAAGAAAGGTCATTCCTCATTGAAGAAATGACACTTTATACCATTGTATATTCATAATTACAAGTTTGGTCCCTAAAGATTGTCAAAATTACAAAAAGGTCCCTCAACTTTGAAAATTTGACAAGATTAGTCCCTCAATATTATGTATTTGTCAATATTGGTCCTCCTCAAAGTCAAACATACAACGAAGACCTTCAAGATTCAAGAAAGTACAAGTTTGGCCCTTCAAATATCAAAGAATGTGCAAAACAAGTCCTTGAAATCCTTTTGAGAAAGTTTTGTGGCAAAATTGTGAAAAGAGAAACTTTAATAACAAAGGAAAACAGACTTTTTGGGCTGAAATACTTTGTTTACAAGTTTTTCCAAAGAACAAGGACTAAACATGTGGAATGAAACATTCAAATATCCAAACATGCGCCAAACACATCCCTTTCACCTTTTTTGGATCAAAAGTTACCACTATTCATGTTCTTCACCCCCAGTAACAACTCCACTTATACAAAGGGTAAACTACAATTACCTTAACCCACATGTGATGCTCCTTCACACGAATCTATCCCATACTTAACATTACCCATCACATCACCCAATGGTCCCCACCATCAATCTCGTCCACCAATGAACATACGACTTCCTCTCCAAGGAATGCCACGTGTAAAGATCAACGGTTTATGCTTCATACTTGATCCCAAAGGCAAAAACAAGCGACCAAGATCATTTTGGACAACTCATCAACTCAAAACGTCCAAGGACATTTCTGGAATTTCATTAGCTAAGGTTTATGTATTTTCCTTTCTAGAATAGTCTTTGTACCTCTATGAAAGGACTCCTCAACCTGTGAGAGAGCCTTTGTTTCATTTTCTAGCATTCTATTTGTAATTCCTTTCATATCAATATAAGTTGTGTATTTTGAAAAATCTCAATTGTAATTCCTTTTATATTGAACGAAGTTGGTGTTAGATGCTTGAATCTGAGTTCCACAATCATTATTCAAGTGTTTTGGTGTGTTGTGTTTGCCACGTTTAAGTTTTGTTAAGATTTCAAGTTTTTCAAGTTTTTGAAAAAAAGTGTTTCACAAGCAGTTTTGATCTAGTGATTCAAGGCTTTACCAGTTGAAGCCCTTGGATTCTAGGTGTTTAGATCTGTTGATTTGCCTCTCAAAACCTTAGTTTTTGAGTGGTGAAGTTGGATCTTCATTGATAAAGTTTTTAGAAGCTTTGGAAAAGTGGTTTTCAAAGTGATTTTTCTGATATAATATCTGTTATCATCATGCTTGTTACTAACCCCTTCCAAATCCTTTAAGCTTGTTGAAAGCTTGTTACCAGCAAGCTTTTGAGAAGATTTGAGGCTTTGGTGAGGCTGTTTGCTCACTTGTGTTAAATATCACATAACATAAGCCTTGGTTCAGCTGTTAAACCATCAACAAGGCTTCTTGTTGATTCAAGAACCTTGGCTAGTCTCTAGTTGTTGAGCACAGTCCAAGTAGCATTGCTAAATCCTCCTAGGAAGTTGTGGAGGATAGGTGCACTCTCTAATCCCTTTTACTCTTTGGAAATTTTGGGCAAAAATCTGTCAAGTGATGATGCTATGTGATTTTGTGTGTTAATGTTTGTGACTGCCATTTTTTGATAGAATTGAGTTAGAAGTCACCTATTAGACCTCTAGGATCAATAAAATCAATAGGTTGTTTGAAAAAAATAGAAAGTTTCTTTGAAAAGTGGTTTTAAAAGTCTGTTTGGGAAATTTGGGATCAAAAGGTCTTAAGGCCTTTGGCCTTGGGATTTTTGGGTTGGAACCTGTCACACAAGTCAATTGGAAGTAGTTTTGGTCATTGGTCAAGTTGCTACAAGTTTGGAATTGGTTTTGCAATGTTTTGGGAAATCTGCATAAAGTGTTTTGAAATTGGTTAAGTATATCAGAAAGCATAAAATCTTCATAAGTTGGAACTAGGGTCTGTAATTCTAGAATTATTGTGTGTTTGTGGTGTATTACTTGTGCAATATTTGGTACTTGGATTTGGTAGCTTATTCAGGGACTTATAGCTTCTCAAAAGTCCTTGCAAGTGTCAACTTCATCAGCAAAGTGAAACTTGCATTTTTGGCCAACACTTGCATGTACCTTGTATGCCTGTGGTTTTTGCTTATCAATACTTCATCATTGGTTGCTAGTGTTTGTGATTTGAGCTTTATGTGCTTATTTGACAGTCTCATAAGCCAACTTGCTTATTGAGACTTAATTGCCAAAACAAGATTGAGTTAACAAACTGGTTAGCTCAATTCACTGGTCTTGACCTCAAGACTTCCTCCAAAAAGCTTCAAAACAAGCTTAATACTATCCCACAAGCATAACCTGAACTTTTGTTAAAATTTGGAACACGTTGACTTTTGTTGACTAAGCTCATAAGTGCTTATTGAATTGAAATGGATTATTAGTACATGCAACAACTTTGTTTTTGTAATAGGTGTCACTTTTCTCAGATTAATATCAATTCTGGAAGGTTTCAGCTTATTTGGTTAAGGTTTTGCTAGAAAACTAACTTATTTGGCTTTTTCAACCAGCTTATTGGCTTCTACAGCTTTTTTATTGGAATTTTTGGGATTTTTCTTGTTGATTATTCTTAGTGAAGCTATTTGTGAGCTTTTTCAAAAAGAATCAGCTTTTGAAACCCCCTAGAACTCAAACCCGACTATTTTGTCTTTTAGTGAAAAAGCTTATTTCAAATTTCTGGCTTATTACTTGATCTTTTTCAGAATTATTTTTGCAAAAAGGTTTAAAATCTCATAAAAAGGGTGTGTGTTTAAGCAGAGCTTATAGCATTAGCTTATTGCTTAATGGGCTTATTGGCCCAATAAGGATAAGCTTATTGACTGATAAGCCGTGATAAGCTCATTTTTAGCTTTTGGGCCTTTATACTTTTGAGTTTAAAATCAAACTTTGAGTAGGGTTGGGCTTTTTCAGAGCTTTTTGTGCACTTTTGTTTTTGGGCTGAAAAGCCCAATTGATTTTGAACTGTTTTCATTTCTAGCCCATTTGGGGGCCCAATAGGGGTAATTTGGTAATTTCACTTTTATTTTCTGATTATTTAGGTTAAAATAAACTAGTTTGCAATTTTTTTATAATTTTTCATGATTTTTGTATTTTTAATATTATTTTAATATTTTATTTTAGTTTTTAATTATTTTTAATTGATTTAATAGGTTTAAAAATTTGGAAAAATACTTTTTAGTTTTATTACGTTATTTTTGAGGTTTACAAGTTGAAAAATCTTTATTTGGGCCTTTTGTTAATTTATTTGATTTTTAGGGTTTTAATTAGCATTTAAAAATTGAATATAAATTAATTTAAAAAGGTTCAAGAAGTTTTGGTCATTTGTAAACCCTTAGTTTTATTTTAGGAATTTTTGGAAATGTTTTGGGAATCTTTAGAGCAAGTTTTTATTTTGTCACGTTTTACGGTTTTACATTTTTTACGTGTTAGCTTAATTTTATCATATCCGTCATTTTCTTTTCTCCTCTTTCTAATCAATATTAATCCAAAACTTACAAGTTTTTCACACACAATCAACCTCCTTGGGAAACGAACTTTACTCTTGGGTCATTAGTGTACAATTTTGTGCATTTAATACTTACTGCTTTTATACTTGCTTTGTTTTTCCTAAAATAAAGTAAAGTGTAAATTATACCACAATCAGCGTCCTAATTCAACCAAATAAACATAATGTAAATCATTGACTTAAAAATTTTCGACATAACACGAAAATAAACATATATTCTAGTATTTAATATATTTACTATACCCTTAAATTTCCTTCTTACGTTAGCGTATGTTAGACGTTTTGTATATAATATCCAAGAATACGATTTCTAGAGACGAACGACGTTAAAATAGAAAACGATACTTTACTCCTTACAACATGTGTATAAGATACATGATAATCCTATCGAACATATAGCTTATAAGGCCACTTGCCTTTAGAATTCTCAATCCATTGACCTACTATGTTGAAAATTCGACACCAGATGGTGCAAATTTCTGTGTGATGCAGGGTGCATTTCTTACACAGAAGAAAATTTCCATCATATTCACCGTAGATTGGATTCTAGTTTACTTGAATTTTACAGACGTTCTTTCATTGCTGAATTTATGCTTAAGATTTTTCCAATTTTTGCACAGGATTGTGCTTAATTACCTTGTCCATTAATCTTTGGGTAGAGTTAAATGAATTTTTCCAATATATTGGGATTTTGGAAGTGGTATTATCTCTTCAAAATCCTTCGATAAAATTCCTTAATAAATTTTCTAACAAAATCTTCTAATAGAGTCTCCTTAATAGAATTTAAGATGAAATTCCACGATAAAATTTTCTGATGAAATCTTTTATCATTCTATGGAATAGGATATAAATCTACTAACTCTTGAAATTTCCTCGGGTATGTCTCGAGGCTAATTCCTTTTATCATTAGATAGCGGAGTTCTTCTTTCATCTTCTCGATCATTTTTCCAAAGCGATCTTACGTACTTCTTTTATATCAATAGGTTGAGCATAAAGAATTTACCAAGATAATTGACGAAGTGCTATCTTCTTATAGCAAGCTTCACTTTTATAAATTCAAATATGATTAATACAATAGGAAACTGAATTGGCTCTTTCAATCCAACGGGTGATACTAATAACATCTTTTCTTCCTTGGATATCAGCCATAGAATCTTCTTTTGAATATTACTTCTCATTGACAATTTTAGGGTTTAGAATAAAGGGAAAGAATAGAAATAGTTCAGAACCCAAGGTATACTCGTATTAGAAAACATCTGTCTAATATGTATATGGATACATATAAATGCTTATCGAACACGAGGTATATCTTTTAGGTTTATAGGAAACTTACTATATTGATTATCATTCATATCTAAGGATAATAAATCCAACTATGAAATAGAATTTCAAAGTTTATAACGGATTTATAAAGATATGACTCATGCATAATCGTAACATAATTTTTCCATGATATGGAATGGAGGAATATAACAGAAAATGTAAAAACTCGTCTTATAGAACAAGCTTCTCTGTTACATATCATATATTCTACAAAAAGAACCTTTTGTTAGACGAAAGCCGAGAATAGAATATTTCTAGAAAACTTGGGAAGTTTTCTTACTCTTTCTTCAAATTTGCGGGTTATATTCAACTTGATAATTATCATTATTATAGAAGATAACAGAAATTCCAAAAATATATACTTTATTAAGTATATGCTTTTCCCAGATTAATGCAATTTTATTCATAATCATTCGTGATAAAACCAAGAAATAGGGATCTCTTACTTCTCAGAAAGAAATATAAAATGACAATATTCGATGAAAAACACAACTTTTATTTATTAACAACTTGTTTGATTAAACTTACAAGACAAGCTTAACTGTTAACATAAAAGTAAAGACATAAAGTTGAAAGTATTTACAACTTAATAGTTTAACGTCTTCATCTCTCCCTCTTAAGTTCTTTGATGGCATCAAAAAGACTTCGTATATCGGCTCGATGTCTAATTTGAATGTACTCAATGACTAACTCAAGAGTAGAAATATTTAGTCGAGCTTGAAGAATTTCTTCATCTTGTATCACTTGTCTTCTCTACAACTTAGCATTATCTTCTTCTTAATCTCCTTCTAACTTCTCAAAATCTCGTCGTATGATTCTTCGGCCTTTCTTAAGCCCTTCAACTTTATCTTCAAGATCTTCAATACACCCGGGAGGAAGTTCTTTCATATAGGGTAGGATATCTTTAATTTGTTGTTCATAAGTATTAGGTAAGTTTTCAGATATAGGTGATGGTACATTAACAGGGTAAGGTGATGGAAAATTTTGGTGTCGATGTGTAAAATCTATTTCTTCATTATATGCTCGTATAACTTGCATATAAGGGTCGTCATTAAAAGGTAAAACGGATTTTGGGAATTTTTTGATCATTGGGTGAATTTTCTGAAGTATCATAAGGATTATTCATCGGGAGATCGGAAATATATTTTGGGAAATTATCGGGAACACTTGCAGAACGCTCATCTTGAGAATCCGATAAGATGATAATAGGAGGAAGATAGGAATACATATTTCTAGAGACGTCGATAAACCCTAATTTATTATGTATATTATATTATGTATACTTAAACATATGTACTTTATAAGTATAATATTTATACTTACACTTAATCATGGTATTACACATTGTTCTAAAGGGTAGCAGTACTAGTATTGGTATAATATTACCTCATTCTTGTAGCAGCACTGGCATAGGCACGGAGGAATTTCTTGAAATTATTTTAAACGTAGTTATAGTCAAGATTTTATTTCTTGTTCTCTATAACCATGGATCTGAGTACCAATCTGTAAAACCCCCATTTTACCTTTACGCAACGGAACACTGATCCGGGGTATTACTTCATAGAACACAAGTCATAATAATAGAAAACAACTCAAAAGAGTGATTAAATCAACTTTCTTTATATATCATTGAAAAATCAGAGTTTTACAATTTGAGGTTCCCAAAATCTAAGATAATAATTTCAAGCTTGTGCCTCTTCATGCCATCCTCATGCTGCTTCATACTACCAGTCATAATTTCATGAAATACATGTATAAAGTCAACACAAAGGTTGAGTGAATTCATAGGGTTAAACATATTTTGAATACAATTATATCATTCGGGCTACAATGTTATACACCCACATAAATTAGTCATCATACTGCACTATGCTCATGACCCCGCTGCTAGACAATATCGTAACCAAGAAACTGCCCTTATAAGAAGGTAGTCTCCCAACTAACCTTAGTTTAGCAAAATAAAGTGTATCAGTTTAGCATAGGTAGGAACCTTCTGCTGCCGGCAAGCGCGACTTGCCCAGATAGGGGATGTCAACCCCCAAATAGTACTATTCACAATATTAGCACTCATTTTCTAGAAATGATTTGCGGTTCACAATTAAAAGGGACTTAACGACAGTAAGTAAACATAGTGTCAATAATCATACCATACAATCATTTAAAAGCACTTGTATTCGAGTTTTAGCATATATCCCCCTCATGGGTTTTCAAATCATTTATAAACTTTCAAAAGTGAGGCTATGAACTCACATTATGTCCATAGTATCTGATCTATAAGCAGATGTATTTCATTCACAGATAAACATCTTGATCATACAAACCACAACTTGGTTTTATAAACAACAACTTGATCTCACACAAACCTGGATTAATACATTGTGTATAGTATCAAGTCTTTGACTTTTAGTTAAATATTGTTAAGTGTTGGTTATATATTCTTTTATTAATATTTGGTTGTAATTCTAGCACCATTGTTCGGGCCATCATACTTAGAATCCATTCTATAAACGTTTGAGGAGTGAGGGCACTTTAAATCGTAAACCCAACCACTCAGTCAGAACGTAATATCGAGATGGAACATCTTTGTACAAAGATCCCTACTAACATGATACCTTTATTACTTCCTCATATTTATAATTAACCTTCTTTATTTTCAAAATTGGCAAAAAATAGCCCTTTTGTTATACTTTAGCTTAATTACATTTTTAACCCTTAAAGTATATAGTTTTAGTGTTTGCATTTTAAACCCTCAATATTTAACCTTAGGGCCTCAAAATTCACAATATATATGATTATATATTTAACTTTCACAAAATGACACTTTTGGCCCAAAATGTTAAATAGTTTCAAAAATGATAGTTTTAGTCCCCATACTTGTAAAAATCACATAACAACCTCAAAAATGGACCAAATGATCTAGGATTTTAAAACAAACTTTTTAAACATGTTTATAATCATAACAAAAACATTTATTAAGAATTATAGCTTTTGAAATGGGTTTTTGCTTATTATTTCATGTAAATTACAAAACTAGGGGTTTAAGACATCTTTAACTTATAACTTCCATTTAAAATGATCAAATGACTTAGTTTCTTTTATATTATCTTTATAACATTATTTTGGCTTTATAAAAACTCTAATATAGTATTATAACAAGATCAAAGCATAGCTAACATAGAAATTACCTAGGTAGCCTTAAAATGGCTCCTTATGGCTTCCTATGAACACTACTTGCTATCAAAGCTTCAAGAGCTTCAATGGCTTCCTTATAGACCTGGTTTCTGGTCTTGTGGGATGTACTAAGATGTATATAGAAGTGTAAATGGAGAATAGGTAGGAGATACAAAGGAAACGAGGTGCAAGTCTCTATGTTTTTTATACGCCCGTATTTATAGGTTTTTCAACCCTTGGGCTCCAAGTTAAGGCTTAGGACGTGTAACAAAGCTAGTTTACTGACTAAGGAAGGATAGTGAAGGTATATCCAAGTTCCTAGAGTCTAGGATGCAAAATATCTAAGCTTATGGCTCATATTAACTCACGGCTAGAAATGATAAGAACAATGATGTGTAGAACACAAGTAGGTGCATAAACTACTTGTAAAATATCTCCTAAATATATATTAGTACTGATCCTAAGTTTAAAAATGGGAGGGAAAGTGTTTGAATGCATTTTTGGAGGGAAAAGCTAGGCGGATTGAAAACTAGGACTTGTAACTTGTAACTTTGTAATTTTAGTGATTAAGGATTTAGGAATGTGATTAGTGATGGATTAGGGTTTAATTAGGGTATATACTTTATGTTTAAGAAGTTTAGGGTACTTGGTTTGAAGTTTAACAAAGGTTTGATGTGAAAATGGGATGAAAACTTAGGCGGGTTAGGGTTTCTAATGATTTATGGTTAAATCTTAGTAAAAGTGATTATCCTTTGATTAGATACTGATTTAAACTCAATTTATAAATCCTACATTGTCCTTAATGTGTTCATGAAGTCCCTACATTGGTTTTATTAAGTTATTCTAAGTAAACATGTCTAAAGGGTGAAAATACCTATTTTGACATAATTTATAATCCA
The DNA here is from genome assembly GCA_025667525.1 of Glebionis coronaria. Taxonomy (NCBI): domain Eukaryota; kingdom Viridiplantae; phylum Streptophyta; class Magnoliopsida; order Asterales; family Asteraceae; genus Glebionis; species Glebionis coronaria. The sequence goes on from CM046878.1 coordinate 340,533,687, forward strand.
TGCATTGAAATATTGTACCTTGTGCATAGGGTAATTGTAAATTGTCTTAATATAATCTAATAACCTTAATGAAGTGCTATGGGTGTTTGTAGACTTGTCCAAAAAGACTAGGTAGCGATTCCATGTATATTTCTTAATATAAGGGTTTTTAGGTCATTAATCCTAATGACTTTCTATCTTGGGTAATTAGTGTTTGTACCTTTATAAACATTTATTCTAGGGCTTATATAGTATGTTTATGACTTCTAGGGATTCTACATTCTTAGTTTGAGTGTTTGTATAGGTTCATCATATTCTAGGGATAATAATGGGAGCTTAAGATCCTATGCTTTGATAACTTGTACCTTATGATTTATTAACTTGTAATTTAACTTGAAATAAATGTATAATATTAATATGATACATAGTTGAGTTTTATAGTTATTGGCAAAAGATTAGACTCTAATTCAATGTATAATGGATTTTTTATGCTAATTTTGGTTTTTTTGGGTAAAAGGGAACCATTCCCCGGTAAAATATATTAATCACCCAAAGTCAATAAATACAATGGAACGTGGCAGAAATACCACATTAACCTTGAGCCAGAGCTCAAACAACCACTACTTAAACCGAGAGACAGACCACTCAGTTATCAAACCCTATTACACAAACAATAACACCAATAGGGAAAAACCATTTAAGAAGACATAAGGAAAAACCCTTAAGAGTTAATCCTGAATAATCATATAGTCGATCTTCCATAAACGCTTGATATCCTGAGTTGCTCTTGACGATTTCCAACGACAAGAAACAAGCTTCATCCTCACCGAATCAATAATGCAAGTAGCAACATGATCAACAGACCTCTTCTCGCCTCTAAAAAGCCTATTATTACGTTCCTGCCAAACATAATACGCCGTTGCTGCCAGAACAAGCTTAGCACATAAGCTCTTCGAACATCTTCTCATTGCAAAAGGAATAATGTCTTCAATAAAGCTGTAAATGGACCAATTCGAGCTAAAAATACCCGAATAATCCTGAACTTGACGCCAGAGCTGCATAGAAAAAGGACATTCAAAAAATAGGTGTTCATGAGAGTCCTCTTGAGTTTCGCATAGAGAACAAACACGATTTACGGTGGCAACGTTATCCCAAACTCTTAGCTTGTCTTGAGTCTTCAAACGACGATGAATAATCAACCACAAATTAAGAGCATGGCGAGGAATACACCCCGTGAACCAAACACAATGGACCCAGTCAACCTTATTACCACGTGCACGAATGGAATTCCAGACAGACGAAACTGAAAAAGGCTTTATAGCACCTTCGATGTCCCTCCAAACCACACTATCACCCACCTCATTATTAAAAACAGGAGGAGCAACACTATGCAACATAGGATAAGAATTATACCATTGATTAGGCCAAATAAACGTACCATTCGAAACAATCCCACTAAGAGTGGTCGCTTGATTGAAACCCGCACTATAGATACTCCGATTAGAAATGAAGCCAGTCAGAGGACTCACATCACACCAGTTATCATGTCAAGCTGAAATCGACTTACCATCACCCACTTTAGAACGAAAAAACTCACGAATAATTGGGCGGATCTGAAGAATTTTCCGCCACCCGCATGTCATGTTGCCATGAATAGGAATACTCCAAAAGTTACGCGATGCAAGCTTATACGAGTGAATCCACTTCACCCATAAAGAATCCTTTTTGTTAACAAGATTCCATATATGAGACACCATCAAAGCAATGTTAAAACAGAATAAACGACGAATACCGAGGCCTCCCTCAACCTTTGGAAGACAAACCTCCTCCCAAGCAACTTTCGCTTGACCTCTTCTAAGCTTACCTTGAGACCAAAGAAAACCCCTCATAATTTGTTCGATATCAAGTAAGACTTGGGTAGGCAGAACAAAGACCGAAGCCCAAAAAACATGTAAAGAACCAAGCACTGATTGAATAAGCTGTATTCTACCAGCCGTCGACAAAAACCTATTCTTCCAATTATCAACCCTAGCTTGAACCTTTTCAATCAAATCCTTACAATCTCTAATCATCAACCGAGAAGAAACAAGAGGAACTCCCAGATATTTAACCGGCAACTTACCCTCTTCAAACGGAAGAATGTGCAAGATGGACAATTTGACACAATTGAGGACATTACAGAAATAAGCCGTACTCTTAGGCATGCTAGGCACTAACCCAGAGACACCTTTAAACTCATCCATAGCCTCCATGATAACCCTCGTAGACTGGACATCACCATGCGAAAAAAGAAACAGATCATCTGCAAAACAAAGGTTTATGAGCTCCAATTTGGAACAATACGGGTGAAACGTAAAAGCATCCGCATTCAGAACCCTCCGCCTCAGAATGAGAGTCAAAATTTCCATCACTAAAGTAAATAGATAAGGAGACAAAGGATCTCCCTGACGAAGCCCTCTTTTCCCCTTAAAGAAACCATGAAGAGAACCATTGATGCTAATTGACAACGATGTAGAAGAAACACACTCCATGATCCAACTGACCATACGAATATGAAACCCAAACTCCAACAGAATCTTTTTGAGGAAGCTCCAATCAACCGTATCATAGGCTTTTTGAATATCAACCTTGAAAGAACATCTAGCAGGACCACGATCAAGATGATAATTATGCATCAACTCTTGAGTAAGCAAAATATTATCCGCAATATTCCTACCCGGAACAAACGCAGACTGATTAGAACTCACCAACATCTTCAGACTATCTTTAATACGATTAGCAATAATCTTGCTAATGCATTTAAACAACACATTACAGCACGAGATTGGTCTAAAATCAGTAATTCTAGAAGGCGCGTCAACCTTAGGAAGGAGAGCAATAATAGTATGATTAAGCTCCTTTAGAAGCTTCCCATTGACAAAAAATTCCCGAATAGCCAGCATGAAATCATGAGAAATAATATTCCATGACGCCTTAAAGAATGCAACAGTGTAACCATCTGGCCCCGGAGATTTATCATTACCCATGGAGAACAAAGCATCCTTAATCTCTTGATTACTAATATCAGAACCATATGCAAAGCCTCCGTATCAGCAAGCCTATTCACCAAAAGGTTATCAATACAAAGAGGCTCAACTATAGCAGCTTGCCCAAGAAAAACCTCATAATGAGAGACAAACGCATTCGTGACTTCCTCATTCTGAAAAATCACACCCTCCGTATTAGAAACAACATCAATACGGCTTCTCTTTATACGACTCTTAACAGACTTGTGGAAAAAAGCAGAATTAACGTCACCATCACGAAGCCAGTCCACTTTTGCCTTCTGCCTAAGAAAAGATTCTTCCAATAACACCGCATCCTGATACGCATTCAAATAGTAGAATTAAAAGGGTCAGAATCCAAATCACGCTGGACCGTATCAAGCTCATGACGAAGACGAACAACGTTCTTATGTAAGTTCCCACCATCATAGAAAAGCTTCCGAAACGCTTTCTTCATATGTCTCAGCCTGAGAACAACCTTATACATATGAAACCCACTAACCTCCTTATTCCAACCATCATTAACCACATCGAGAAAACCTTTATTCTGAATAAGAACATTAGCGAACTTAAACGGCTTAGGCTTCTGACAATTAACAACGGGAAAGCAAAGAACAGCAGGGGCGTGATCCGAAATACGATAAGGCTGAAAAATCACATGACCACCTGGAAACACATCAAAAAACTCAAGATTAGCCATAACACGATCAATTTTCTTTAGAACCCCAATGCCGCCTCTAGGTTTTTGAGTCCATGTAAACTTAAGCCCTGAACTTTGAACGTCCATGACTTCAATAGTATCTACACACTCCTTAAACTCGCGCATAGAGATATCAATAGACGATGAGCCCATCAATCGATCATCGAGCATTAAAGCAGCATTAAAGTCACCCAATAAACACCAAGGGCGATTACGGATATAAACACTATGCAATCCAAGATTCTGCCAAAGCCTTCGACGATGAATATAATGATTGTGAGCATAAATAAATGAACAAAAAACCTCCTGTTTAGAAGCTTTAATCCAAACACGCGTATGAATGGATTGATCATCCTGAGTAATAACAGTAACATCTACATCATTCCTGTTCCAACCTAAAATAATACGCGACCCTTTTGAGCACATACCACCATTAGAAATCCAATCCCAATTCCGAAAAACAAACGAACAAAGCTTGACAAGCTTAGCATCACTGGCATGAGATTCCAATATAGCACAAACCGCAAGCTGATTTTCAAAAATCACATTACGAACTTCTTTTTGTTTAGGCGAGAAGTTCAAACCACGAATATTCCATGAAGCAATGTTACACATTAAGAACGTTAGTAATAGGAGTGCTTGCCCCTTCCGTATTAGTACCACGAGAAATCTCTTCCAGCATATCAATAGCTTCATCAACTTCCTCACTATCACTATCATTAACAATAGTGTTTTTACCCTTATCAACCAAAATATCATCATCAGTATTCAAAACAGTAAACGCATTAAAAGTAGAAACATTACTTCCATTGCCAGCAACCTGTTGAGAACCCGATGCATTAGTCTTCTTAGACACATTTGATTTTTCAGCCTTTTTATAATGCAGTGTAAGAGAAGGTTTCGTCAACACCACTCCAGCCACTTGTTTCTGTTTGTTCTTCCTATTCTTATTCTTACGTTTCGTCACAGTTTCAAACCCATCATTAGTAACAGGTTCCACTGGATCAATCTTAGGTAGCAGCGGACACTTATCATCAACATGATCAAAAATAAGACAAGTAGCACACCTCGGTGGGCGCCACTCATATTCAATGTCTATAGTTGCAAGAGTATGCCCTTTATCCTTCCCCATCGGAATCGCCAAAACAATAGAATCCTTAAGCTCGACCTCTGCATCAACCTCAATCAACGCCCTAGCAAATGTACTTCGCCCCCACGAAGATAAATACATATTGCTTGTATACGAATCAAGCATTAGAGGCTTACCAATCTGAGTAGTGATAAGACTAAGCCTTATCTCTGAATATGCAGCAATGGGCACATGGTGCAATTTCACCCAAACGGCTGCCTTTTTAACCTCATCCTTCTTCAAAAGCGCATACGGTGTCCAGATATTTAGAAATAACGGCACGTTGCGAATCAACCAAGGCCCTCCCTCAAGAACCCTCTCCATACCATCCTTTGATTCAAATTGAAACAAAAAGAAATCACCATGCAACTGGATACGTTTAATACCAAATTTTGCCCAAGTATTCTTGATATAATTCTCCACTAGTGGATACGCTAACCTTTTTCCAATAAAATACCCCACCAGCGTATTACTAAAACGCGTATTCACTTCTTCCATAGCTTCCCATGGAAGTGCAACCGTAGCCCCCATAACCTTCTCATCATTGCGCAATTCAGCAATGTTGACTGACCTCTTTACTGGAACCTTCTGAACAACCAACGCAAACGACGATTGACCTACTTCATTCGAAACCTCCTTAGCTACAGACTTCTCAGCCTGTACTGCAGGAACGTCGTCATTCAGATCCATACTAGAACTAGGGTTCGCCCCTTTTTGGACAGGCACTTCTCTCGCAACCTTCCTCATGGGTTTTCCATCCTTACCAATGGTTTTACCATCTACATTCTTCAGTTTAGTCGTAGCAAAAGTATTCTTGACCGAAGGTAGAATAGAATCACTCCCCTTAGGTTTAACACCTTTACCCATCGAATCCATACCCCTCTCAAGACACACAACGAAAAAACAAAAAACCCTAAAAAATTAGGGTTTACACGCGCATACACACCTCCACTAACCAACTTCCATAATATTAATAAAATAATCTTTAAAATAATCCAATCTCCACCAAACCCTAATACTATACCCGCAAAATAACAAACCCTAATTCACCAGTAATCAACCCTATTAATCACGTCGAACTAAATAGCGAAAAATAATCAAATCCTAAATCATTAAACACAGCCCCCACGAGCCAACGGATCACAAAGAATATAGGGAGAATAAATCGTAGCCTATACCTTATCACACGCTGGTTGATGAGAAGCTAGGAATGAAAGAACTGATTATCAAACTCTATTCGGTGAATGATGATTAATCAAAGAAGATCAGAGATGACAAAAGTAGGGTTAGAAATTCGCCCATAGTAGAGAGAGAATAGGGTTTTCTTAGGCTAAAATTATCGAAATAAAATTATGCTAATTTTGGTTACTAGGTCTTAACTTGTAATTAGCTTTGGATTACTGAATATTAGTATTTTGTGATCAATTAACTTTCCTTTATATGATATATTATAATTACTATATTGTTTTTGATACTTGTACATAGATACTAGGTACTTAAATTGCTTGGAACATTGTTTATCAAAGGTTTCTAGGTGATAATCTAGACTATTATGTACATTTACTTGTACTTAGCTTTGCATAGTTTGTTCTTACCATTCTTAGGTATTATTATTTTTTTAAAGTATAGTTTATAACTTGTTTATTATCCATAATGACTTATTCATATGTATTCTCCATTCATCGTTTACCATTCTTGAGTTTAAAACTCATTTATAGGGATTATAGGGTTTCTAAGGGAATTTAGGGCATCATAGTTACATTTGAGATGTTCTTATTCATAACGTACTTATTATATTACTTTTAGATCTTAGAATTGGTATATATACATTGTATTTCCAACATATAGGAATAAGTTGAAGTGGCAGTTCAGGTTGTGAGAAATAATTCATCTTACCAAGTAAGGTATAAAAAGCAAAAATTTCTAGCCAAATTTTCATATTGAGATAATTATAGCACATAATACATAGGTGAAATTTGAGGATTGTCACACGTGTGAAGGCTAAAACGAGCAAAAAACATATAAATACGTAAAAATAAAAAAAACAATAATACTTTTTAAAAAGTCTAGAAAAAAACATTTTATATACATTTACGTATGGTTTCACATAACTAAGGTAAATGGTTGAGATAAATCAGGGTTAGTTGGTATTATATCTCTAATGTGTCTTATGGATTTACATGGTGGGTCAGGCATCACAAAAAGTGTTAGGCCAAACTCCAAGCTGTAATATGCGTGTGATTTTAAAAACATGGCATAATTAAGCGACATGTCATTTTGTTTATATATCTTCTTACAGTTTAAAATATGACTACGAGAGATGAAAATTTGAAGCCGAACATAACCCTATTTTTGTTGACAAAAAAGTGCCCATCATTAATATATTCAATATCATACTATGATTATTAAAGTATAATTTTAATACAATGTCTAAATATTATGTAAAATAATCTTGTACCACAAAAAATTGCAACAGATCGCGATAATATTTAAAATCAATCCTCATGCATCACATAAGTCAACACACCATAAGTAACTACATGCGCCAAAGTCAGTCCTCTTATTGAATGAAGAGTAATTATGCTTACTCGATTTCAGTGTTATAACATGATGACGGGTAGTCCCTATTCGGTTTGCATAACCCGACCCACGGGTACTACCCGGATCCATTGGGTATGGGTTGTTACTGCGCAGCGCGCGTAACGCCCAGGAGGCCCGGTAAGCCGTTGTCGCACGGTGGATAATTACTTAACCAGGTCCTCGTCGCAGCATGACAGGATCAGACAGAATATAACCTATCTTATGGTTATATTTGCCTAAGGGAAAGAGATATACACTTACCTTGGTTATGCAATAAAGATCAAGCTATTTTGGGTCATTATCTCTTCCTTAGGCCGCAAGAGTAGGAGAGGCAAGCCAGGACTCTCTCGGGTATAAAAGGAACCCTCGGGGTTCCACAAAGGTACGATACACATAATTAGGGGTGTGATTCGGGTTGACCCGGTCGGGTTCGGGTCAACTCGGGTCGGGTCAAGTCGGGTCAAGGGTAAAAAATATATAACCCGAACCCGAGCCTAATTAGAACTCGGGTCACTCGGGTTCGGGTTAATTCGGGTCGGGTCAACTCGGGTCGGGTCAACTCGGGTTCGGGTCAACCCGAGTTTGAGGAAAAAGTGTTAAAAGTGGCCTAATTTTGTACTAAAACAATGTAAAAAGTCTAATTTTAGTCGGGTCAAGTCGGGTTGGTCGGGTTCGGGTCAACTCGGGTCGGGTCAAGTCGGGTCAAGGGTAAAAATATATAACCCGAACCCGAGCCTAATTAAAACTCAGGTCAATTCGGGTCAACCCGAATTGACCCGAATACGCTTTTGGACCCGAGTGACCCGACCCGAATATGATTATTCGGGTTCGGGTTCGGGTCGGGTTCGGGTCGGGTCAACTTTTTTGACACCCCTACACATAATACTCTAAACCCTCACATAATAATCAAAACGATTACTTACTCTCATGCCAGAGTCTAATCGTGGGACAAGCACCCACGGTAAGCCTGACGGTGTGTATTTTTAGTGTGTAGGGTCTTCAAACAAGTTTCACTTGGTGCAAGAGCCAGAGTCCACAAGACCTCGAATTAAGCCTAATTAGGGTCTAGCTCGGTCCATCCAACTTTTTTATCAACAAATTGGCGCCATATGTGGGGCCCTACACTAAACCTTGAACAATGACCAAAAACAGTGCTAACCACCCAAAAGGTAGGCCTAAGAAGCCGCAGGGACCACCCCAGCTCTCGAATCACTCAACAACCCAGGGTGTGGGCTTGGTGGGAAGGGATTGCAAGTACCTTTTCCTCCACTAGTCACCCCTACCCCACAGACACCTGGGGACGCATCGTCCTCACGGGAAATCCTCGACACAACCCACAACGACGCTCTGAATGCAAGAACTGAGGTAGCCCTGCAAACCATGATGGAAACCCCTCCTGCAACGGAGCAGGATATGAGCGAATATGTTGCAAGAAACTTCGCAGCATTGGTGTCGCTCATGAAAGCGCAAATGAAGGCGCGCCGCGTAAGAGACCTTAGAGTCAGCCTAGACTTCGACAGGGAGCTCAAAGCCTTAGAAGGGTCAAATCCTAAATCTCTCAAAGGAAAAAAAAGCGGATGAGAGAAGGGGAGCTAGAAGAACTGTTAGTCGAGGATGAAATAACCCCATATGATTCCAGCAGCTCGCAGGAAGAGGATGCTTTCATCACGCTGACAAACAACAAATGACACGCAAGCGTGAAGGATAGGCTAGGGCCCAACCCAAGGGGAACAGACACCTCGACCGAGCCATACCTACGTCGACAAAGTGCCCTCAAGAGACTGGGCCCATTAGAAGGAAGCTCATCTCCAGAGTCATACGAACGAGAAAGAAGTAGAGGTACTGAAAAAACCCGGCGGGAAAAATCTTCAAGCGATAACTCCTCAGATTCCGACTCCAGGGATCACATCCACGACGCAAGAAGATCGTCCCTTCGTCCACTGAAACTTCCGAATCTTCTGAATATGATAGGAAGCGCCTCAAAACACCCAAGCATCCGAAACAGCGCAGTGAGGAAGAATGGTCTCTCCCATGGCCCCGCGAAAAAGGAAGTGCGTTCTCAAAACGCATAACCGCATTCAGAGATAATAAGAAGAGGCGCATGCCGTCTAATGTCAAAACCTATGATGGTACAGCAGATCCGGATGACCACCTGAAGGTGTTTGAATCACAGGCGGGCATAGAACAATGGCCAGAGGCTGTATGGTGCCACATGTTCAACTCAACGCTTATTGGAAATGCCTGGAACTGGTTCGACCGGCTTCCACGCAGAAGCATTAACGGGTTCAAGGAACTAAGGAGATCGCTCAGAAGGAACTATGTACAACATAAGAAGTGCGACAAGAGTCCTATCTCGCTTGTAAGGGTCAAGCAAAGGCATAACGAAAGTTTGGAAGATTTCATGGAACGCTTTAAATCCGAATGCAGTCAAATTAAAGAGTGTCCAGAAATCCTGAAGATCTCCGGGTTCTTGCGGGCATAACTAACCCAGATCTGATAAGGAAACTAAACGACAGGACCCCGAAAACATTCGATGGAGTGATGAAGAGAGTCCGAGCGTTTATCCAGGACAAGGTCGCAGCAGCAGACAGCAGGCAGATGACGCCGAGCTACAAGTTCCAAGAACGAAATAAGAAGCATCTGTATACTCAGAACACTAGCCGTACTTTGGACTTTACAAGCGCGAGAAAAGCGGGACTCAATAATAACAGTAGGTTCACCCCGCTACAAAAAACCACCCGGGAGATATTCCTATCGGAGGGTGCGAATTTTCCAAAACCCAGCCCGATGACTGGACCTACGGATAAAAGGGACAACAACAAACATTACGAGTATCATGACAATAAGGGTCACGCTACGGATGAGTGCATCCAGCTGAAGAGGCACATCGAGAGCCTTGTCAACGTAGGTAAGATGAATCATCTAATCCGGGACTGGAGGAAGGGAGCAGAGGTGAAGAAAGCCAAAACGAAAAAACAGAAGGACAAGCCGATAACCATTTATTTGGTACAAAGGCGTGGATCATATATGCGAAGGAAAATGATCCAAGAGTTCGCGCAAGATAGGGAAATATCATTCCCCGTCCTCACTGATATGGACTACATGATAGGCTCGTTATTGGTCAGTATTGCGCTGGGAAGTCACGTTATAGGCGACATGTGTGTGGATGGAGGATCTACAACAAACATACTAAACGAGCATTGCTTCGCACAGCTGCTTGACGAGATTCAAAAAGAGCTAAAGGGAAATTCGTCCGTGCTCACAGGGTTTATCAGCGATAAAACTCGCCCCTTGGGGCATCTCTGCACGCAAGTAACCATGGGACCCATAGGGCGCTCGACGACTGTGTGGATGGACTTTATGATAGTACGGTCTCCGTCATCGTACATCGGCATCATTGGACAGCCAGCACTTTTAACTCTGCGCGCTGTGCCATCCACAATTCATGGCATTATTAAATTCCCAGTACAGGATGGGATAGTCACCATTCGCAACGTGGACACACTTGAGGAAAGCAGTGGCGCTTCTACTGAAGACAGGAAAAGAAAGGAGGTCGGGCGGAGCGAGCATAACAGCGGTTCGAGCACACGTTCGACGCGAAGAAGGAACAACGTTGATAGCTACCAAGTAATACCGAGAAAAACATCTCCAGAGGCGCAAGATCATCAACAGATCACCCATGGACTCTACTCTCCACGAGCTTCGCGCGAAGGGGAGGGGCCGGATGCAGGGTTCATCCTCACAGACCAGTGGGATATATAGATCACTCATGCATTACACGTTGAGTTCAGTGCCATGACTACTGAGGCGGATTGATAGTAGTAAAAATACATGTTTTAGGAAAAACAACGTATAAGCGGTAGGTATTAAGTGTACGTTTAGGGAAAGGTAAAATACTTATGACCCAAGTTGTGAGTTCGTTCACCAAGGAGGATTAATGTGTGTTAAAACTTGTAATATTTGAGATTAAAATTGATGAGAAGAAAAATTGAATAAAAAAATGACGGTTACGATTAATTTAAACTAAGACGAAAAAACGTAAAGCGTAAAACATGACAAATTTAAAAATTTAAACTAACAATAAAATAAAAATGAAAAACAAATCCAAATTAATATACATAAGAATAAAAAATTAATAAAAATATTTTGAAACTTAGTTTCAATTTAATATTCAATTTTAAAACTATTTAAAGCCTTAAAATTAAATAAAATCAAAAATAAACCCAAAATATAATTTTATCAAATAAGAATCTTACTTATATTATATTTTAACTAAAAAGTACGTTTTAAACTTTTTTAACTAACAAATTCTATTTATAAATGACTTAAAACTATTAAAATATTTAAATAATCCTAAAAATTAGTTAAATAATGACAAAAATACAAAAGCTTTTCTAAAAATCCTAAATTAATTAATATTACTCAAAAAAATAAAAATTACTGTTAAAAATGCTTTTACCCCTAATAGACAAAAATCAGATTGCTTGATGTTGACTTGTTTGACTTTCAGCACTAGCAGTGGCTAGCTTTGGCTTGTCAGTGGGAACAGGGGTTCCCACTGCTTGTCACAAAGAGTGATTTTAGCTTAATTTGAGCTTTGTTGCTGGGATTTGTTGGACAATGGGGGCACCCCTACAACCAGTAGGGTTGTAGGGAGTCAAGTAAAACACAAGATCACACAAACAATGCACAAATCATACCAAAATCCATCAAAATCATCAAGCTGGACAGAAAAGCTTAGGTCTGGTGGTATTTTAAGGCTATAGTTGACTTACCAAAGACTATTTGAGCAATATAAAACAACCAAATTTTAATATAAGCTGACTTACACCTACCACTACCTTAAACTAATAGTACACCAAGCATTAAGGCACAAAAACACAAAAACTAAACACCTAGACCTGCTGGTGCAAAAAGTGAATACAGTGGGTTCAAGTTGTTGACATTGTTGACACTAAGGTGAGATTTAGACTACCCTAGCTTGATTTTAGGCATACCATTTCATCGATAAACCTAACCCAAGATGGACCTATTAGCTACCTCCTGACCAAATTCCAACCACCAAAACATAAATTTAGACTCCAAAATGACCTGCTGCTTGATTTAAGGCAAATTTTGGAAAACATTATGCAAACAGAAACTTGTAATTATCACATAAAGATTCAAACCACCACTTGAAACTAATTTAACCAGACATAAGGGCCATGTTAAGGCTGTTTTCATCAAAATATGTTGTCATCCACATTTGATTAAGCACATATCCAAACACCCTTTAAAATTATAAAGACAAGATTTTGCAAAGGTTTATGATTCAAATTAATTCAAACATGCAAACATTCACTCAAAAATATCTAAGACGTAGTAATGAGCATATTTAAGCACACAAACACTACACTCATACATCAAACTAGAAGATTCATGGAGCAAGTAGTTTTTGACAGAAAATAATAAAGAAATAGGAAAAAGTGAGCAAACCTCAAGGATACACATCCATACCCTCGAATGTTTGAGCTTTTGTACTAGCTTAAAGAAGTACAAGCTTCCAATTAACAACCCTGCTAAGAATTAACAACGTGAACAATAACAGATCTATAAAAAATATAAAGATCACTGATTTTTCTTACTTCCTTTTCTTAAAACTTTTCTTTTTCTTTCTCCTAATATTTTTTTAACCAAAATGCAACGTCATGAATTGAGACACTATCTTGAACCAAAACTCTTTTTCAAACACTAATGTGATGGATTTAGAACCAGTTTATCATGAACACCAAAAAAAAACTTGTGAATTTTAAGTAGAGAATACAAACTTCTCAAAAAATCTTTGAGAAGTGAATCAAAACAGTAGAAGCTAACAATGGTACTCAGTACAATTTCAAAACCAACTTTTATTTTTCATAAAAAGGCATTACAAGAAAATTATAAAAACTGAGACAAGAGAAAAAAATGAAAACTAAAATGCCTTATATAATGTGGCTACATGCTGCATAATGCTGAAACCCTACTGTCTAAAATCCCCAAAAAGTCCTCAAAGGATCTTGGAATATGCCTTCAAGATGCCAGATTTTTGAATTTGTTCTAGATGGTTTATGGCGACTTGTGATCACCCATGTGATGTTTCAGATGTACTTGTTGATCTAGAATCGTCCATCTTGAATTGGAGAGCACGAAATCAATCTTGGTCGTTCATTTGGTCAAATAATCTGCACATGAGAGTGACCCGGATACTTGTGATAGCTGGTGAGGGGACAAGGTAGTGTCAAGTCACTATCTGGGTGGGTGTTTGTGTTCTTGGTGGGGAGAATCAACGATCTGGATTCGGGTTAATCTTAATTAAACGGATTAAGCATTTTGGGATTTAGGGTTTATTGATATTAAGAAGGGGGTTTTGATCTAGTTTAAGGAGTGAGAAAAGTGTTTACCGCCACTATATATATTAATTAAAATCGTTTGAAATTTTAATTAATAATCAAAAGGGTTAGTGGGTGGGTTTGACGTAGCATGTGGGGATTGGTGGTTGGTGATGAGGTGGAATGGTGACTGGGCGGGGAAAGTTTGATTTTTGGCAGTTTTGCCCCCTGAACTTCACAATTATCTTCACATAATTCACATAGTCAATTCCCTTTATGATTAAGTTTTTGTTTTCATAATTTTGCCACAAATACTTTTGAAAAGTAATTCCAAGGGTTTAGTTTGCATTTTATTGAATTTTTAAGGGCTGAATACGACTTTTCTTGAATCTTTAAGGACCAAACTTGTATTTATGAGTTTTACAAGGGCCTAAAGTGACAAGTCTTCAAACTTGAGAGACCATTTTTGCCAATCTTCAATTCTTCAAGGGTCTTTTTGGAAATTCAACACTCGGGTCCGGTTCATTGTGCGGGTTTGTTTCCCTGTTCGTCTTTGATTGATTTTTGTGATCTTTTGTCCTTTTCTCGATATCCGTACCTAAAATACACATTGAACAAACATAAGCATATATATATGGTACTTTTTATGATTTTTTCATCGTTTTAAGCCCGATTTGGACGATGAGACCATGTATAAAAGCAGTATCATCATTCCCCCATCCTAAACCATTACCGTGCCCCCACGCAATGCTAGAATAAAGTATCTTAGCATCTCCAAAATTCAATTTTATTAACTTTTATTAAAACATAAACTTACTAAACTACGACTACTACTTGTGTTTTAGACATAATGTATGATTTTCATCGCAAAATTTGGAATTTTAGGTTCATAGAATAAGAACACGTAAATTCCTCATAGAGATAAGTTCGGCGTCCTCTATTTTCACCCAATTCCATGCTAAGCGTGTAACGAGATCATTGTCATTATAAGTTAGTAATGCTAACACTACTTATATGCTCTAATCACGTACTTAGACTCCCTTATTCCTAACTGGTATCTCTTATATTTTATTTTTGTCTTGAATGATCATGATGATACATTTTTTACTTATGCGATAATAGAGATTAAGGTCCAAAAATAGAAAACATAACGGTGTAGCCAAAACCATTAAATTAATAACCTCCCCTAATAGACAACGATGTCAAAAAATTAAGTCAACAAGTGATATTCGATAAACACGGTTTTATAACGGTTTTGAACATTTAACTTATTGCCATGAATTTTATTACCCACCTCATCATCGGTAGCTTTGAATATCATGGTTTACTTCCATCTTTTATTCAACTCCGCCATGGAGCTTTTATTATGACTTCGGTCTTGAACTTGTCTTTTATTTAACCTCGCCATGAGGTGTTTATTATGACTTGACGTATATCCTCACGCTAAGGCAAATTTTGGATCTTTAAGGCTTCGATATTTAAGACATTCACTTCCAATTTCGTATAGATTTTTCGGCCTCGTGAGCTTGAAATTTTTGCTTGATTTAGGTGAAGAGGAACTTAAAAGTTATTATTGGGGGAAGCCTTTGATTATTCGGGTTGCCAATACTTTAAAACCGTGACGCTGGCGATTCTCAAATGTTTTCCCAATTTAATTACATGGAAGCTACTAGAAAAAAATTAGAAACCAACAATTAGGACTAAACCGCTACGTCATATTTATTAGCAAAGTTTATATACAAGCGAGGGGAGAATAAGCAAACAATTAGGACACATGAGTTTTTGAAAGAATCACGAATTATACGTTTAGCATAGTAACTTATAATTAACGCTATCATTTCTCGTCCTCATTTAAGAGACTTAGCCTAATAAAAGTTAAGGAATCGAAGCTAAGTACTCAACACACACGGTCGAGTCAAAAGTTACTCTTATTCTCGCCATCGGAAAATCTACATTCGTGTCTTAAACACTTATGAAAACATGAGAAAATTGTAAAATTTGTCCATTTTTAGCCTTATTTGCAACATAACGATAAACAAAACAAAAAATTCTAAAGAGCGTGAAGACGTATGCAAGGCAAGTATCTATTCATCCCCATACTAAAGTTAAACATTGTCCTCAATGTTTCGAGTCTAAGGGTGGATTACCCCTGTACTAGAGACGAAAAGTTGAATGCTTAGGATCTATTATGGAAAGGGTGATCAACAATAAGTCTAAAGCCGTTTATGAAGTGTGCTAAAAGACCTAATGTTAGAACATCAAATGATATATCATTTGGATCAGAAAATCTCCATAGCAAACGATCAAGGCTCACGTAAAACAAACACGAGAGGCTTGAATCGTGAAGATGATGATATAATTAATCACAGTTCACAAACAACCACGAAACAAAGGTTGGAAGGGCACAAATCCCCTCACATTAGCTACATTAGAAAGTAATAATATGTAAATGGATAAACATGGGAACTTCCCCACGAGGCACCTCGTTTTTTATTACCGAGTCATGATCTCTACTCAATCCCCTTAATACTAATTATCATTAGGGAACGTGACTTGGTCGAGGTCGTCCAAAGAAGGGACTTCCCCACCAAAGTAGTGCTTAACCCTATGACCATTCACCTTAAAGTTAGGACCATCATTTTGAGCTAGCTCGATGGTCCCATCTGGAAATACTAGGATGATGGTGAACGATCTGGACCAATGTTTCAATTTACCAGAAAATATTTTCAATCTCGAGTTAAAAAGCAACACTTGATCCCCAACGTTAAAAACCCGGTTTTTAATTTTTGAATCATAAAAATTTTTAGTCTTTTCTTTGTAAATCAATGAATTTTCATAAGCAATATCCCTTAACTCATCCAATTCATTCAGTTGCATTTTCTGGTGTTCTACGCGGTATCTATGTCATCATTACAATGCTTTAGGGCCCAATAAGCTTTGTGTTCGAGTTCAATTGGCAAGTGATAATTCTTCCCATACACAAGCTTATAAGGAGTTCACCCAATAGGCGTCTTATGAGCGGTACGAAAGGCCCATAAAGCATCGTCAAGCTTATCCGATCAAGATTATCGGTTTCTCCTATCGACCTTTCTAAAATCCTTTTTAAAGCTCGGTTTGAAACATCGACTTGCCCACTCGTTTGTGGGTGATAAGCCATAGAAAGACGATGTGTAACCCCATATTTCTCTAAAACCTTTTCAAATTGATCATTGCAAAAATGGGTTCCGCGATCGCTTATGATAGCACGAGGGTTCCAACCGAAAAAACAATTGCTTTAAAAACTTGACTACTACACGAGCATCATTAGTGGGAAAGCCTTATCTTCAACCCACTTAGATAGGTAGTCAATAGCGAAATGGATGTACTTATTACCAAGAAATGATGGGAACGGCCCCATAAAATCAATGCCCCACACGTCAAAGATCTCACACACTTAGATGATATTTTATGGCATTTCATCATTTTGTGAGGCTTTTCCTTGACGTTGACACGAGTCACACGACTTGATTAGTGCGTGCGCATCTCGGTAAATAGTAGGCCAAAAGAAGCCGGCATCAAAAACTTTCTTCGTAGTGAGATTAGCACCATGGTGACCACCCGTGGGTCCTTCGTGACAAGCTCTAAGGATATTAGTAGCTTCGGTGCCAAACACACAACGTCGAATGATTTGATCTGCACAAGTCCAAAAGAGATAAGGGTCGTCCAAAAAATAGAACTTGACTTCATGAAAGAATTTTGGTTTTTGTTTTGTCGTCATACCCTTAACGATGAAGTTGCCCGCATGGTAATTTGCGATGTCCGTAAACCATGAGGTATAAGAATCTTCCTTAGAATTTACACACCAAGTGTTTCGAAAGGAAATGTTTCGGTTATTTCCTTGTTCTCGTGCACACTTTGGTGAGGATCGTCTAATCGAGAGAGGTGACCAGCCGCAAGATTCTCGGCTCCTTTTTTGTCAAGTATGGTGACATCAAATTCTTGTAGGAGGAGAATCCAACGAAGAAATCGTGGCTTAGAATCAAGCTTAGCAAAGAGATACTTGATGGCCGAATGATCCGTATACACTATGCTTTTAGTTAAGACGAGATAAGGGCGGAATTTCTCAAATCCATACACCACGGCAATTAATTCTTTTTCCGTTGTGGTGTAATTAAGTTGAGCCTCGGTCATCGTCTTACTAGCATAGTGGATAGGTAAGAAATGATTATTATGACTGTAACACCCCCAAATTTATACAACTCAGTACAGCGGAAGACTAGTTGGTGTTACGGGATAGCACATTACTCACATCATAGACAACGCATAAAAATCGCGTCGTTTATTAGTAAAGCATTTCCATTCAATAATATCAAAGTTACATCGGTCCCAAGTCAGTATATTTCATACAAAGTTTTACAAAGTATTTGAATGGAAAATATTGTTTAAGTGCGGGCCATGAATTCTTGTCGTCTTCCCGAGAATTACCTTCAAGTACCTGAGATAAAACATGTTAAAGAAAAGGGTCAGCGATAACGCCGAGTGAATTCATAGAGTTTAATAAAATCCATCAATATAATATCAGTATAAAATTATCACTGAAAATCATTTTGTACAAATTATTTTAATAGGCCATAAAGTAGCCAAAGTCATTTTATATAAATCCGTATCGAAAATCATAATATAGGCATTTGCCTTAAAAATTATTATACGAGCCAATGTCGTAAAAACGTCATACAATACGTCTTATAACGTTGTATGAAAATAAAAACCGTTATATGAGTATGGTTATGAAAACCAAAACACGAATACAATATCAATAGTATGACCTTGTATTGCTAGTCAGGCAATACATCGTAATTCGGAGCGTCTATTAGTATTTCGGTAATTGGATTATTATAAGCCGCATGACATTGTTACCTTACTTAAACCAACAACGGGTAGCTAACCCGATACCAATTTTTCCCATCTAAAGTAGCGTGTCGTCACAAAGGTCACGCTATGGAAATCTTCTCATACATAAATTCGCTTACCAATCAATGTGGCACGACGGGGATCAACCGTTAAGGCGCGAACTGGGGTGATCGTCCCCAAATAGTACTATTAAATGCATAAGCGTCTACCAAATCCCGGTAGTTCACAATTCATGCTAATGGGACTTTTAGTGACATAACCTAACTTTAATAATCCATTTAATTTCATCTATCGGGTCCTTTAATCATTTATCGGGTCATACAATCGGGTCATACAATCATTCGGGTCCAAATCAATAAACAAACAATCGGGATAAACGGTGTCCTATTGTATAAAAACTAACAAGTTATCTCCCTCGCGGGTTTATAAAACATTTATAAAAACATTTAAAAGAGTGCGAGGCTATGAACTCACATTGATGTGGGAAGACGGCTTATCGGCAATTCGGTCGTACGGTACGTGCTTCAATCACGGAAACCTAGACAAATAATACTCGTCTTAGACTCGTGTCCAAATGACTTTATAAAAATAACAAGTATGTATACATATGATGATTATATATATATGATGATCAAGTGGGTTTACATATTCTCGTTTACTCATTTTAGAGTTATGTGTTGATAACTTTTATACTAGTTTTCTCGTTTTACCTATTTACGTGTTTTAGGTCCAATAAACTTATTATAAGTTCCTTAACTTGTTTTAATCCTTGTTATACTTATTTTATCAGTATGTATACTCTCCATGTTGGTCCCAAATGGGTTAAGCCCAATAAGTTCTTTTTACAAGTTTATATCTTACTTAGTCCAATTATTAGTCCAAGTATTAGTCCAATATGTTTACTTAGCTCGTTAACGTCCGTATGCCCTAAAGTTCGGCTTTTATCGGTTTTTACTTGTTATACATGTCTATATATCAGTATATAAGTTTTATAAAGTTTTCATTAGACGGGTCCAACCATCTAAGTTTTATTTAACAAAAACGTTAATTTTACGGCAATAGCCGAAAAAGTCGTAAAAATCATGTTTATAATTTTATTACTTATAAATATTATTTTACCACCATTTATATAATTTACCTATTTAATTAACCTTCTATACATTTATATAAATAAGTTTTATAAGTTAGTGGGTTTATATTTTTACATTTTATACATTATAATGTGAGTGCTTATATAATATTAATAAACATTATTTCTAAAAATCTGATTTTTAACTTCATGTTCACCATTTTTACCATATCTAGAGTTCTATATGGAGATAGAAGCTCAAATTTTTATCACATAAACTACATGATATGTGCTACATTTAACTCTTCTATAGCTACTGTTGAATCATCCTTTAAGTATTTTCTAAAAATCGTCCAAAACAGTAACCTCAGATTTATACCTTAAACTTGTTTTGATCATATCTCACTCATTATTTTGATTCCATTGCATGGCCAACTCTCACATGTGTACAAGACCCATAGCTTACTGTAAATACATCCTACTTCATCATTTTATCAGTTCATGACTTGGTTCTTTACTGTTTTATACAGCCAACAAATTTAACAAAGATTTTAACCTTGTTTCTTATGGTTTTTCACCTTTTTAATCATGTTTATCAACACCAAATCCCCACATAACATTTTTATCATCATATAATCATCATATACATATACAATAGGAAATAAAATACATGTTTACAAAATCAAAATAACAAGAAGATGAGGAGGACAATCTTTATACCACCATGATGATGTAGGTTGTGATCAAAACATGGATTTTGATGGAGAAACTTGTGCATAGCCAACACCTATCTTCAAGAACACCATTCTTCATGAATACCTTATAGAAAATCAGCCCTACTACTCCATGAAAACTCCTCCTTTGATGTTATAACTTGCACCAATCTTCATCTTTTTGAATGGAGATTAACATATGTTAATTATAACATATGTTTGTGGTTAAAATTTGATCAAGTGATGGTGATTTAGGGTGTAAAATGGGACGGCATAGACATGTGAAAGAGAGAGAGTTGTGAGTTTTTGGTGGTTTGCATGTTGTGTGTGAGAAAATGGTAATGGTTTGTTGGTTTTGTGGAGTGTATGCTTAACTAGTAAGCTAAAGTGGACAAGTGTAATACTTGTTAAAGAAAGTTTGACACCTAAAGGTGTTGGTAAGTTTTTGGCCGCCCCATGTAAGCTAGTGGGGTGGGACAATGTATTTTGTCCCATCTCACTAGTTTACGGGTATTCCTCGATTCTAGTTTTCTCGATTTGTGTGCCCTCGGGTCGTTTTACGAAAAACGTTTTTATAAATTATGAATCAACGGCACAAAACGAATCTAATAAAAATTGTCTCATCAAAAACGGAGTTCGAAAACGTAAATACGTAATCCTAAGGTTTCCGGTTTAGTCGTAAAGGACGTTAAAATAAAATCGTAAGTCCTAATCTCTTCTTGTAAATTTGTGAGTTTATGAACCAACACAAATTTAAAACTCCAAAATAATATTCACGGATAAATTTATTTTCTGAAATGTCGGACTGTCACCAAAGACGGTGTATGTAATCGTAAGCACGTAACGTTGAATCCTCCGGTTTAAACGTAGTCGATGCTACTCCAAGACGTAAATCCAAATTTCTTCCCAAAAATAAGTGAGTTCATATTGTAACATTAAAATAATGTTTTTAAATAATATTCGAGAATAAAATATCAACCATAAATTGACGGATTGTCACAGCATTTACCCCTAAACAGGATCTTTGTCCTCAAAGATCATCTTACCTTACTACTCGCTTCTTATAGAGTTAAAGCCATGTGGGTATTTCCTCCACACTCGGTCTTTTCTCACAAGTGCAATTCATTACAATACGCGAGTTTCATCAAACATAACTACGGGAATAAGATCAGGGTAAATGTTGACTTACTTTCTCTATCCATGATGTTCACGGGTTTCTGATGAATGCAACTTTTCGCCGATCTAAGCTCTATTAAGAATAATCAGAATTTCACTTGATAGATATTCCATCAAGTTCGATTTACGAAACATAATTCACGCGGTTCTTGGAGTCCTAGGGTAGATCCAGCTTATATGCCTTTCAATCCCAACTTTTACATCATTTCAATGGTCCCATACAACGGGGACTTATATCCCATGATTTGTCAGATCATGAATTCATTTTTTTTTTTCCAAGGTTAAAATTTTTGGCATAACTTCGCTACCCATTTGGCACTTCAAGATCTACATTTCACATTCACATAACCTCTTGCCCACTACCGGCTGTCAATAATCAGATCCTAACTTCAACAATCATTTCAGATCTCGCGGGTCGGGTATTTTGCAAGGATAGGTTCGCCATCATAGAAAACCTTAAACCTAAAAGACATGTCCAACTCACAATGGATGTATGTCGGATGTCTTCATTTCAACTCTTGCTTACAGATGCTCTAAGATTTAGATCCTAACAAGATTAGATCTCGATCCTAATACGATAGTTATCAAGGATAATCTCTCCAAAGGAAAACGATTATACGGTCTATTACCAAAGGTCAATCATTCAAACATAAAACAACACTTATATTACTTTGTATCGTTACTTTACCTCGTCCCTTCGATTTGGGGTGGTATATAGTACTCTCATCAAGGTTCGTTCTCAATGATTTCTGAGCAAATCTCTAGAAATTCGATGCGAAGCGAGGATCTTGATAAAGATGTTTGATACAAGCACACTATATTTACATAACTCTTTTTGCATTTATCGTTAACGGGAATGATATTAGCAGATTTGGTCAGTCTGTCGACGATGACCCAAATCGAATCAAATTCAGATGATGACCTTTGCAATAGCTAAACGTTTACTAATGTATGAGGCGATCTCTGCCCTCATGATTGCCATTAGTACAACTTCTTCAGACAAGAATACTTTTAGTCATAAATGACATAAATAGAATACTTATACTTACAAATTCCTACATAATTATATCTCACAATCTCCATATTTAGGCAACCACAAGAGGCCTTTAAAACATTCAGCGCTATCGGCTTCTCAATTTTTAATGGTTCATATTAGCCGCGAACCCCTTTTTTTTTTTTTTTATTATCTATATTATCTCTTTTTACAATCATCGGCTATTTTTAAATTGTTCGGCAATTTATTTCGCACAATCATTGTTAAGAAATATATCCTAATTGGTTCTTTATCCTTTTTATATAATCTGTCAGTATCTATATTCACTTCTCATGATGATGTGATTATCATGTCCACAATTCACTCAGATATTCTTTCTATATTATACGTCAGTAATTACGTTCACCTTCCTGATGAAATAAATATCACAATCGTATTTATTCAAAATTCTTTCTTCATATCTTCTACGTTTTAGTTTCGTCTTTACTATTATCTTTATCTGTTTTACTCAATCTGTCGTTCTAAAGCGTCGGTAATTATTATAATTAATTAATTATTAGTTAATTTTTATGAAGCGTAAACGTAAAAGTTTTAAATTTTTAGTTCGACCAAATATATAAAATTTTCAAAAATAAATTTGAATTTAATTATCAAGATTTTTGCTGATTTATCGAAAATAATTAATAAGATTCGTAAATGTTTGAAAAATCTTTGGTTATATTTTGGTCAAAATTTTCTTAGTTGAAAAGCAAAAATGTATCGTTTCAAATTTAAAGTCATGGTTTAAATGATTTCCTCAATCCTTCTTAAGTTATCTTGAGGTATACACAAACATTTACCCCTAAACAGAAGTTTAGTTAAATGGTTTGTGTATAAGGAAATAATCCCTTAATAATCCTTTGTTAAAACATTCGTCAAAACATAATTGCACATTCTTTTTAGTATAACTCAAAGTCTTAAATGACTTCTAACTTTTGAAGAGTCAATTTATATTCCATTATCTATTAATCACACGGTTAAATCATGTAAAGTATTAAGTCCTTAATCACATGTTAAATTTTTAAGGTATAGGTTTTCATTGTTTAGCCAATTCGGGGCAATCTATAATTAATTATTAACCTCATTCTTATTCTTGTAAACAAACAAATGGTCACTAATGATCACAAGCATGAAGTTATCAAATTACAGCCTACACACGTGATTCACCAAATTATGAATGCTACATGTGCATTGATCAATCCAAACGACATCACGTGAAACTCATAAAGTTCATTACAATCACCGGATGTAGTGATTGGAATCGATAATCTCTTTCGCAGATGCGAAGTTGATGATAACCATGCTATGGATCAAATTTGCTAGAACCTTGTAAATGATCGAACAATTCTTCCATTTCGAGTTATGGATATCGTTTTCGATTGTCAATTTACTCAGTCACAGTAATCTATAAATATAAGGAAAGATAACACCATAGCTCTTCAGGATGACAGGCTTGGTATAATAAAATCTTTCTCCGACAACTTTCTTAGTTGTACGGTAATTCCTTAAATTCAGATGGTGCTGACGTACAGTGCACAAGTCACAAGTGCAGCACCGGAAATATAACCAATACCAAATTCAACTTGCCTTAATGGAAAAAGTCTAGGTAATTTATTAACAAATACCTCCTAAAGTTTAGATAACCGAAACATCTTTTAATAAATTCATATTAGGTTCTTTCTAGATTATAATATCTATAACTAGTTCACAACCATTCACGGTATAATCTCAAGTCTAAATGCAGGATACGGTCATCCACCAAGAATTATCTAGATCACTTTTGATAATCAACATCTTATCTTTTAGGGTATTTCTACTCGAGTTCCCATCAATTAAGACAATGTCGTCATGTCATAATCAATCAATCCATTCTATTGGCATTACCAACTTTTCAGTTTTATTGTCGTCGATAAGATGTGAACTTCTCAAAATTCTAATAATAACTCATAATTCTTCACAAATTCAAGGATATCAGGAGACATAACTAACCTTAAAAGAGTAAGGCTAACGCATAATCTATGCGAAAGAATTTCAAATCAGATACAGACGAAAACATTTAACGAATATGAATATATCCCATGTTTTCATAATTTGAGTACGCATTCGAAAGCTCCTCGGATCGTTACCCAGGTTATTCAAATGAAATCAAATCATAAGAAATGATAGGAACGTCGATACATCCAGTCAGGTATCAACACTCGGTAATTAGATATTTTTCCTAAGAATCTCACTACGGGAGAATTAGACAAGAACGGAATATCAATTGTCAAATAAGACAAATTCCACAGATGAGTAAATTCAACTCAGAAGAATAGATGCTACAGGCACATATGTAGGTGTCCCTAACACTATGTCCCTATTTTTCACTTCTTGCAGATCTTATAAAATTTAATCTTTCACAACTTCAAAGAAAATGTAGTGTTTATTAATAGTTTCATGGTGACTACTAATCAGCCTTGCATGGTCCATTCCAAATTGTATGTAGGCGCGCAACTATATACAATTTCAAGATTAACGATGCAATAATCAGTTCGTCAAAACTTTATCATCATGTTTATAATAAAAACATTTACATGCTTAATTCTTAAATAAGAATCAAAATAAATTTACAAAGATTTTCCTTGTTATGAAAACAATTAAGTTTCCAAAGCGTTTCATAAACAACTTCATTTTGATATCAATCATTTATAAGTCTCATTTTGAATAATCCTTTTGGTGATGAGAATTTAATTTTTCTCAAGGATACTGTTTTATCTTATAAAAACAATGAGTGATCTGCAAAAGAGTGATGAAAATTTGTTCACCAAGAATTAACTACGATATGATAGGAAATGAGCTTAGCCAAATAATCATGAGGTTCATGAACTCGATGGCACTCAGGAATACAAAGAGAATAATCCACAACGTAACTCAAATCGAGATGAGTACTTGTTCAATGGTTGCATCACTATTGCGAACATTAGGATGAAGCAATAAAGGATAGATAACATCGATACATGTAGAATTTAGCAATCAAAGGTAGTCTTTTCGTTAATCACAAACAAGTCAAAATTGTACCGTAACACATTACGTGTCACTATGTCATACAATTCTCAGAACTCATCCTACCAACTGATATCTCAGTTAAGTTAGGGATATTGAAAAGATACCACAATGAATACTAATCTACAAGAGTCATTAGGTGTTCCACGTGTCCCAGAAGATCCATCGGTCCCAATTCAGAAGAAGATTCTTCAATTTATTTCTTGGACACTGGGCATCCTCATTATTGGACAATGGCCTAGGAACAACCCTTAACACAAACCTACAATCAATTAAAACCCTATAATTCAATCACATGACTCAAAAACTTCCTCTTAACAATCTCATATTCCATACAGGTTAAGTTTTACTTTATTCAAGTTTCAACCAAATTTTATACTCAATTCGATATCCTACCTCATTTTTCAATAGTTTCAATCTTATTCTTACACCTTAAAAGGGCAATAAAAACTCAATATGAACAACACTTAATTTCCAATCCTATAGCTCTTTCAACAACAATTATCAAATGAGTCATTAATATGAAATGACTTGATCATTCAATTAGACTTCTCGGAAAGGTATTAGTGGCATGAGGCTTTTGGGTAATGGTTCCAATGACAGCCTCAAGTGCAACATTCACCCTTTCGATTTCAATTTAAGAATTGGATGACAACGAATCAGATGACATCTTTCTAGGTGGTAATGTTTTGTCAAACTCCACTCTATAAGGAAAGATCGTCATGACATCGATATCAGTTTTAATCTCGCCAATTCTTTTTCAATATCACGATCAACTAATATCTACACTTCTACGAATATCAACCATTTGTTGGGATCATAAACATCCACAACTTGGTTTAGATCTAGGATAGCTAGAATTCCTACGAGAATAGCTTAGATTAATTTACTAGGGGATTTAGGGTTACTTGTGACAATCGACGTCGTATAAATACCTCGTATAAAAATCAAAATAATCATCAAACAATCATGTAATAAAATTACATCATATATATATATAATCCAAGTTATATATAAATTAAAATAACACTTCTCAGTCTGGCGTTATCGGTAACTCGGGAATTCTTCGGCACCGTTATAGTCAAAAGATTTTTAGACATTTTTAGAAAAATGTTTATAATTAAAAGATTTTGAAATGTTTTATTCAAAACCTTGGTTTTTAAAAATCTTTCGTTCTCTATAACGAGAGCTCTGGTACCAAACTGTAACACCCCCAAATTTATACAACTCAGTACAGCGGAAGACTAGTTGGTGTTACGGGATAGCACATTACTCACATCATAGACAACGCATAAAAATCGCGTCGTTTATTAATAAAGCATTTCCATTCAATAATATCAAAGTTACATCGGTCCTAAGTCAGTATATTTCATACAAAGTTTTACAAAGTATTTGAATGGAAAATATTGTTTAAGTGCGGGCCATGAATTCTTGTCGTCTTCCCGAGAATTACCTTCAAGTACCTGAGATAAAACATGTTAAAGAAAAGGGTCAGCGATAACGCCGAGTAAATTCATAGAGTTTAATAAAATCCATCAATATAATATCAGTATAAAATTATCACTGAAAATCATTTTGTACAAATTATTTTAATAGGCCATAAAGTAGCCAAAGTCATTTTATACAAATCCGTATCGAAAATCATAATATAGGAATTTGCCTTAAAAATTATTATACGAGCCAATGTCGTAAAAACGTCATACAATACGTCTTATAACGTTGTATGAAAATAAAAACCGTTATATGAGTATGGTTATGAAAACCAAAACACGAATACAATATCAATAGTATGACCCTGTATTGCTAGTCAGGCAATACATCGTAATTCGGAGCGTCTATTAGTATTTCGGTAATTGGATTATTATAAGCCGCATGACATTGTTACCTTACTTAAACCAACAACGGGTAGCTAACCCGATACCAATTTTGCCCATCTAAAGTAGCGTGTCGTCACAAAGGTCACGCTATGGAAATCTTCTCATACATAAATTCGCTTACCAATCAATGTGGCACGACGGGGATCAACCGTCAAGGCGCGAACTGGGGTGATCGTCCCCAAATAGTACTATTAAATGCATAAGCGTCTACCAAATCCCGGTAGTTCACAATTCATGCTAATGGGACTTTTAGTGACATAACCTAACTTTAATAATCCATTTAATTTCATCTATCGGGTCCTTTAATCATTTATCGGGTCATACAATCGGGTCATACAATCATTCGGGTCCAAATCAATAAACAAACAATCGGGACAAACGGTGTCCTATTGTATAAAAACTAACAAGTTATCTCCCTCGCGGGTTTATAAAACATTTATAAAAACATTTAAAAGAGTGCGAGGCTATGAACTCACATTGATGTGGGAAGACGGGTTATCGGCAATTCGGTCGTACGGTACGTGCTTCAATCACGGAAACCTAGACAAATAATACTCGTCTTAGACTCGTGTCCAAATGACTTTATAAAAATAACAAGTATGTATACATATGATGATTATATATATATGATGATCAAGTGGGTTTACATATTCTCGTTTACTCATTTTAGAGTTATGTGTTGATAACTTTTATACTAGTTTTCTCGTTTTACCTATTTACGTGTTTTAGGTCCAATAAACTTATTATAAGTTCTTTAACTTGTTTTAATCCTTGTTATACTTATTTTATCAGTATGTATACTTTCCATGTTGGGCCCAAATGGGTTAAGCCCAATAAGTTCTTTTTACAAGTTTATATCTTATTTAGTCCAATTATTAGTCCAAGTATTAGTCCAATATGTTTACTTAGCTCGTTAACGTCCGTATGCCCTAAAGTTCGGGTTTTATCGGTTTTTACTTGTTATACATGTTTATATATCAGTATATAAGTTTTATAAAGTTTTCATTAGACGGGTCCAACCATCTAAGTTTTATTTAACAAAAACGTTAATTTTACGGCAATAGCCGAAAAAGTCGTAAAAATCATGTTTATAATTTTATTACTTATAAATATTATTTTACCACCATTTATATAACTTACCTATTTAATTAACCTTCTATACATTTATATAAATAAGTTTTATAAGTTAGTGGGTTTATATTTTTACATTTTATACATTATAATGTGAGTGCTTATATAATATTAATAAACATTATTTCCAAAAATCTGATTTTTAACTTCATGTTCACTATTTTTACCATATCTAGAGTTCTATATGGAGATAGAAGCTCAAATTTTTATCACATAAACTACTTGATATGTGCTACATTTAACTCTTCTATAGCTATTGTTGAATCATCCTTTAAGTATTTTCTAAAAATCGTCCAAAACAGTAACCTCAGATTTATACCTTAAACTTGTTTTGATCATATCTCACTCATTATTTTGATTCCATTGCATGGCCAACTCTCACATGTGTACAAGACCCATAGATTACTGTAAATCCATCCTACTTCATCATTTTATCAGTTCATGACTTGGTTCTTTACTGTTTTATACAGCCAACAAATTTAACCAAGATTTTAACCTTGTTTCTTATGGTTTTTCACCTTTTTAATCATGTTTATCAACACCAAATCCCCACATAACATTTTTATCATCATATAATCATCATATACATATACAATAGGAAATAAAATACATGTTTACAAAATCAAAATAACAAGAAGATGAGGAGGACAATCTTTATACCACCATGATGATGTAGGTTGTGATCAAAACATAGATTTTGATGGAGAAACTTGTGCATAGCCAACACCTATCTTCAAGAACACCATTCTTCATGAATACCTTATGGAAAATCAGCCCTACTACTCCATGAAAACTCCTCCTTTGATGTTATAACTTGCACCAATCTTCATCTTTTTGAATGGAGATTAACATATGTTAATTATAACATATGTTTGTGGTTAAAATTTGATCAAGTGATGGTGATTTAGGGTGTAAAATGGGACGGCATAGACATATGAGAGAGAGAGAGTTGTGAGTTTTTGGTGGTTTGCATGTTGTGTGTGAGAAAATGGTAATGGTTTGTTGGTTTTGTGGAGTGTATGCTTAACTAGTAAGCTAAAGTGGACAAGTGTAATACTTGTTAAAGAAAGTTTGACACCTAAAGGTGTTGGTAAGTTTTTGGCCGCCCCATGTAAGCTAGTGGGGTGGGACAATGTATTTTGTCCCATCTCACTAGTTTACGGGTATTCCTTGATTCTAGTTTTCTCGATTTGTGTGCCCTCGGGTCGTTTTACGAAAAACGTTTTTATAAATTATGAATCAACGGCACAAAACGAATCTAATAAAAATTGTCTCATCAAAAACGGAGTTCGAAAACGTAAATACGTAATCCTAAGGTTTCCGGTTTAGTCGTAAAGGACGTTAAAATAAAATCGTAAGTCCTAATCTCTTCTTGTAAATTTGTGAGTTTATGAACCAACACAAATTTAAAACTCCAAAATAATATTCACGGATAAATTTATTTTCTGAAATGTCGGACTGTCACCAAAGACGGTGTATGTAATCGTAAGCACGTAACGTTGAATCCTCCGGTTTAAACGTAGTCGATGCTACTCCAAGACGTAAATCCAAATTTCTTCCCAAAAATAAGTGAGTTCATATTGTAACATTAAAATAATGTTTTTAAATAATATTCGAGAATAAAATATCAACCATAAATTGACGGATTGTCACAATGACGTTGCCCCAAAACGACCCCAATAGCGTAATCACTTGCATCACACATAAGTTCAAAGGGGAGATTCCAATTTGGAGCAACAAGAATGGGAGCTTCGGTTAGTTTCCTTTTAAGAATTTCAAAGGCTCGAATACAATCTTCGTTAAAGATGTAAGGGGAATCTTTTTCGAGAAGGTGTGTAATGGGTCGAGATATCTTTGAAAATTCCTTAATGAATCGACAATAAAATCCCGCGTGGCCTAAACACGACGTGAACGAACTACCAAACACCAAAAAGTCATCCATGAAAACTTCCATCGTCTTCTCGATCATGTCATGAAAAATAGCCAACATACACCTTTGAAAAGTTCCCGGTGCATTACAAAGTCCGAATGGCATTCTACGATAGGCAAACGTTCCATATGGACACGTAAACGTAGTATTTTCTTGATCACGAGGATCGATGGGGATTTGAAAGTAACCGGAAAAACCATCTAGAAAGCAATAGAAATCGTTTCCCGCGAGACGCTCCAACATTTGATCCATGAAGGGAAAGGGAAAATGGTCTTTACGAGTGGCGTCATTTAATTTTCGATAATCAATGCACACCCTCCAACCAGTCACGATCGAGTTGGAATTAACTCATTGTCATCGTTTGGCACAACGGTCATTCCTCCCTTTTTAAGGACACAATGGATTGGGCTCTCCCAAGGGCTATCGAATATGGGGTAAATCATTCCCGTGTGTAGTATTTTAAGAACTTCTTTTTTGATGACGTCGTGAATTTTGGGATTTATCCTTCTTTGACATTGTATTGTGGGTTTGTAGTCTTCCTCCATTAAAATTTTGTGTGTACAAAATTTTGGGTCGATACCCTTAATGTCGGAGAGTTTCCACGCAATTGCCCCTTTATGAGCTTTCAAGACATCGATAAGTACGGTGTTTTCATCATCGGAAAGGTCTTTCGCAATAATAACTGGAAACTTATCGTCTCCTTCCAAGAATACATATTCGAGGTGAGGAGGAATATCTTTCAATTCGAGGGTTGGTGGTTCCTCGATTGAAGATCTAGGTTCGATACTCATAACCTACAGCGACGGAGAAAATGGAAAGTAGTTTAGAAAATCCTTGATAATGGAGAAGTCATCATCGTCATCGAGGTCTTCGTTAGAATTTCGAGGTATGTCGAATTCTTCCAAAGTAAAACCCCCTCCTTCAAATGGAGTGAAAGAAGGTGTCGAATTATCAAGGATTAGATCGAGCATAGTGGGATTGCCACTATTTTCTTCATCGGCAAAACCTAAAATTTCTTGTTAAATTCTTCGCAAACGACATCGATTAAATTAACATGGTTCATGGTCATGATAAAATAAACATGATAAAGTTTGGAGTTTTGAAGTGCGTCTATAACAAGTTCCTCGTCGTTGGAGCGTAAAGTTATTTTTCTAGCGTGTACATCAATGATCTCTTTTGACGTATCTGAAAATGAACGACCTAAAATGAGAGGAACTTGAGGATCCATGGGAATGTCGGCAACGATAAAGTCTACCGGATAGTAGAACTTTCCCACTTTTACAAAAACGTCTTCCGCCGTTCCACATGCGGGAATCGTAGGATGATCGGCCATCTTGATAGACATTTTTGTAGGAGTAATATTATGAAGATCGAGTGACTTAAACATCGAAAGAGGCATCAAATTAATACTAGCACCAAGATCGGCCAAGGCGTAGCATTCTTCCATATCTTGGATACCACATACAATTAAAAATTTACCGGCATCACCGACTTTTTGAGGTATGAGGTTAAGAAAAACCAATGAAGAATGATTAATTTTTTTCAATTTCTCCTTATTGTTCAACATACTTTTAAAATTAGCGGCGAATTGAGGCATCATAATTAAAGCGTCGGCGAAACTTATGTTAAAATGCAAATCACGAAACATTTTTATAAAAAGATCAAATTGATAATTGTTACGTTCTTGCAATTTCTCCTTGTGACGTATCGATGGGTAAGGCAAGGGTGGTGTTGGGTGGGACGTAGGCATAGCCTTTGGAATCTCGGGTTCCAAGCTTGGTAAAGGATCGACCGTAGGTGTCGTTTGAGCGGTACTTTGTGGGATTGATATTTGTTCCTTTTCGACCACAACCTCGGGTTCTTCCTCAATTTCCTCCTCTGTAGGAGTAATTGGTTGAGAAGTCGGCTCTTTAAAGGTCTTACCACTACGTGTGGCAATCACTTTCATATCTCCCTTCGGGTTTGTTACAGTGTTGCTAGGAAGACAACCCGAAGTAGTGAGTTTGTTCAACATTATAGCTTCCAAAAGCTTTTGTTGATTTTGGTCTTGACGAGCCAAATTTTTCTTAATCTCATTGTGGTCTTTTTGTATCTCGTGTTGACCTTGTTCAAGTTTTTGTTGACTTTGTTGAAGTCTTTGCACATTATTCTCGACCTTGTTGGTATGGTTTCTAAGCTCATTTTTCAATTCGGTTCTTAGACTCAACATATCACTTGCCATATTAGTGTACCTATCATCATTTGCCTTAGTGTATGTCAAAAAGCAACTTGGTAGATATTTTGAAAGTGCACTTTAAAAACCTAGATTAGTGTTTTGTAAATCACGATTTTGGTTTTGATTTTGCAATTGACTATTATTCCCCCCTTGGTTGTTGTAATTACCCTTGTTATAATTCCGAGGATTTCCTTGGTAACCACCTTGATTGTTGTTGCGACAATTGTTAGCCTTTTGATTGTTTTGATTAGGTGGAAAACCCGGTGGAGTCAATTTATTAGTGCGGGTAACTTGACCGTTTTGGTTGTAAGTTCCCGTGGCCGCGTAGGCACTCGAAGTGTTACCACCCGCGGTAATGCACTTGGAGAAATCATAATCTCTACCACAATACACACAAGAAACCTTAACCGCTTTAACCGTAGCGGGGGTGGGGTGTTCACAAATGTTTAACTCTTTTAACAATCCCTTAAACCTATCGAACAATTTGTTTTCAAAATTAGCCTCAATTTGTTTAGCATCAATGGTAGGTGACATTGAAGACGAAGCCTTGTTAACACTCGGTGTGTTACGAGGGCTATAAACATTGGACTTATTTTTAATGATTGTCAATGCTTCTTCGACCGTTTTACATAAAAACTTACCACCCGCGGCGGCAAAGATAATCACGTTCATGATCGTTCAATCCATTGTAAAACGTATCAATTTGATGCAAGTCGGAATAACCGTGGTGAGGACATTCATGCAACATTTCCTTAAACCTATTCCAAGCCGTTGAAAAACTCTCATTATATTCTTGTGAAATTTTTAAAATCTCGTTTTTTAAATGCGTAGTCTTAGAAGGCGGGAAAAATTGGTTCATGAACTTTGAAACGAGATCCTTCCACGTCAATATAGAATTGGGTGGCTCTTTCTCTAACCAATTTTTAGCGGGCCCTGCTAAGGAAGACGGAAAAAGCATCATCTTAATCGAGTCGTTTGAGACGTCCTTAAACTTGCAAGTCGAGGTAAGACGACTGAAATGGCGAATGTGGTTATGAGGGTTGTCCTTTTCGTCACCATGAAACTTGTTGGCTTGGATCATGGACAATAAACCCGTCTTAACCTCAAAATTATCCGCAAGGATAGCGGGAATCACAATCGCTTCTCCATAACCCTCGGTGGGTGCTTGAAGCAACTCCATCATAGTACGATTAGCCATGGTGACTTCTTGTGCTACAATTGGTTCGTCAATTGGAGATTCTTCAATAGAAAGGGTTGGTGTTCCTTCCTTTCGGTTTCGACGTTTACATGCACGATTTGCTTGACAACGAGTTAGCATAAACATAACGTAGAACATGGGGGTGAGCAAAGAAGAGTCTTTTTGGGTTTTTGTAATTTTTTATTTTTTTGTGTTTTTGATGATTTTTAATTTTTTGGAGTTTTCTCATAAATTACGTAGACTCAAATCTACAAATCTCTCCTCGAATAAATTTCTCGATTAAAGGAGCCTCAGGGAATGAAAACGATCACGTTGAGTGAACGTCTTCGATGACTTTAGAATGTTGGTGGAACACCAAACGTTCAAGAGGTTTTAATCTTTGAAACCAATAAAATATATATGATACGTAGATAATACTATGGGCGGCAAAACCCTCGATTACCTTTTCAAGATCAAATACTCACAAGTGAACGGGGGAATGAGGTGGCGCGAAGCACTTAAGTACCTAGCTTCCCTTTGATGGCATTTTATAGCGCGTCGCCTATCTATTCACCGTATAGTTCGTATTTTTTTCAAAATCGAGCTAAAAGAAAGTATTTATCTATTTTTGCCTTTTTCTTTTTGTTTTGGATTCGAATACAATAATTGAATGATGAAATCCCAATTAAGATTGCGTTTTCACGCTTTTGGAGATATTGTAAATTTATTGTGATACGTAATACTACTATTAATAATATTCATAAAAAACGAAAACCGATAATACGTATGATTAGAGTGCTAATCACACAAATACTATTTACTGATAATATCAAAAACAAATTGTCCAAATTTAAACACACACGTCTCCCCGGCAGCGGCGTCAAAATAATAGTAGTAAAAATACGTGTTTTAGGAAAAACAACGTATACGCCGTAAGTATTAAGTGTACGTTTAGGGAAACGTAAAACACTTATGACCCAAGTTCTGAGTTCGTTCACCAAGGAGGATTAATGTGTGTGTTAAAACTTGTTTGAGATTAAAATTGATGAGAAGAAAAAAGGAATAAAAAAATGACGGTTACGATTAATTTAAACTAAGACGAAAAATGTAAAGCCTAAAACGTGACAAATTTAAAAATTTAAACTAAAAATTAATTGAAAATAAAAAACAAATCCAAATTAATATAAATAAGAATAAAATTTAATAAAAATATTTTAGAACTTATTTTCAATTTAATATTCAATTTTAAAAACTATTTAAAGCCTTAAAATTAAATAAAATAAAAAATAAAATTAAAATAAGAATCTTACTTATATTATATTTTAACTAAAAAGTATTTTTTAACCTTTTTAACTAACAAATTCTAATTTTAAATGATTAAAACTATTATAACATTAAAATAATCCTAAAAATTAATTAAATAATGAAGAAAATATAAAAGCTTTTCTAAAAATCCTAATTTAATTAATATCACTCAGGAAAAATAAAAATTACTGTTAAAAATGCTTTTACCCCTAATAAGACAAAATCAGCTGCTTGATGTTGACTTGTTTGACTTTCAGCACTAGCAGTGGCTATCTTTGGCTTGTCAGTAGGAACAGGGGTTCCCACTGCTTGTCACAGAGAGTGATCTTAGCTCAATTGAGCTTTGTTGCTGGGATTTGTTGGACAATAGGGGCACCCCTACAACCAGTAGGGTTGTAGGGAGTCAAGTAAAACACAATATCACACAAACAATGCACAAATCACACCAAAATCCATCAAAATCATCAAACTGGACAGAAAAGCTTAGGTCTGGTGGTATTTTAAGGCTATAATGGACTTATCAAAGACTATTTGAGCAATCTAAAACAACCAGATTTTAATATAAGCTGACTTACACCTACCACTACCTTAAACTAATAGTACACCAAGCATCAAGGCACAAAAACACAAAAACTAAACACCTAGACCTGCTAGTGCAAAAAGTGAATACAGTGGGTTCAAGTTGCTGACATTGTTGACACTAAGGTGATATTTAGACTACCCTAGCTTGATTTTAGGCATACCATTTCATCAATAAACCTAACCTAACCGTAGATGGACCTATTAGCTACCTCCTGACCAAATTCCAACCACCAAAACATAAATTTAGACTCCCTAATGACCTGCTGCTTGATTTAAGGCAAATTTTGTTAAAAATTACGCAAACACAAACTTGTAATTATCACATAAAGATTCAAACCACCACTTGAAAGTAATTTAACCAGACATATGGGCCATGTTAAGGCTGTTTTCATTAAAATATGTTGTCACCCACACTTGATTAAGCACAGATCCAAACACCCCTTAAATTATAAAAACAAGATTTTACAAAAGTTTATGATTTAAATTAATTCAAACATGCAACCATTTCACTCAAAAATATCTAAGATGTAGCAATGAGCATATTTAAGCAGACAAACACTACACTCACACATCAACCAAGCAGATTCATGAAGCAAGTAGTTTTTGACAGAAAATAATAAAGAAAAAGGAAAAAGTGAGCAAACCTCAAGGATACATATCCGTACCCTCGAATGTTTGAGCTTTTGTACTAGCTTAAACAAGTACAAGCTTCCAATTAACAACCCAGCTAAGAATTAACAACGTGAACAGTAACAAATATAAAAAATATATAAAGATCACTGATTTTTCTTACTTCCTTTTCTTAAAAATTTTCTTTTTCTTTCTCCTAAAAACTTTTTAACCAAAATGCAATGTCATGAATTAAGACACTATCTTGAACCAAAACTCTTTTTCAAACACTAGTGTGAAGGATTTAGAACCAGTTTATCATGAACACCAAATAAAACTTGTGAATTTTAACTAGAAAATACAAACTTCTCAAAAATCTTTGAGAAGTGAATCAAAATAGTAGAAGCTAACAATGCTACTCAGTACAATTTCAAAACCAACTTTTATTTTTCGTAAAAAGGCATTACAAGAAAATTATAAAACTTGAGACAAGAGAAAAAATGAAAACTAAAATGCCTTATATAATGTGGCTACATGCTGCATAATGCTGAAACCCTACTGTCTAAAATCCCCAAAAAGTCCTCAAAGGATCTTGGAATATGCCTTCAAGATGCCAGATTTTGTGAATTTGTCCTAGATGGTTTATGGCGACTTGTGATCACCCTTGTGATGTTTAAGATGTACTTGTTGATCTAGAATCGTCCATCTTGAAGTGGAGAGCACGAAATCAATCTTGGTCGTTCATTTGGTCAAATAATTTGCACATGAGAGTGACCCAGATACTTGTGATAGCTGGTGAGGGGACAAGGTAGTGTCAAGTCACTATCTGGGTGGGTGTTTGTGTTCTTGGTGGGGCAAATCAACGATCTGGATTCGGGTTAATCTTAATTAAACGGTTTAAGCATTTTGGGATTTAGGGTTTATTGATATTAAGAAGGGGGTTTTGATCTAGTTTAAGGTGTGAGAAAAGTGTTTACCGCCACTATATATATTAACTAAAATCGTTTGAAATTTTAATTAATAATCAAAAGGGTTAGTGGGTGGGTTTGACGTGGCATGTGGGGATTAGTGGTTGGTGATGAGGTGGAATGGTGACTGGGCGGGGAAAGTTTGATTTTTGGCAGTTTTGCCCCCTTAACTTCACAATTATCTTCACAGAATTCACATAGTCAATTCCTTTTGTGATTAAGTTTTTGTTTTCACAATTTTTCCACAAATACTTTTGAAAAGTAATTCCAAGGGTTTAGTTTGCATATTCTGGAATCTTTAAGGGTTGAATATGACTTTTCTTGAATCTTTAAGGACCAAACTTGTATTTATGAGTTTTACAAGGGCCTAAAGTGACAAGTCTTTAAAATTGAGGGACCATTTTTGCCAATCTTCAATTCTTCAAGGGTCTTTTTGGAAATTCAACACTCGAGTCCGGTTCATTGTACGGCTTCATTTCCCGTGTTCGTTTTTGATTGATTTTTGTGATCTTTTGTCATTTTCTCGATATCCGTACATAAAAATACACATTGAACAAACACAAGCATATATAGGCACTTTTACGATATTTTCATCGTTTTAAGCCCGATTTGGACGATGAGACCATGTATAAAAGCAGTCTCATCATGGATCATGAGGCGCTGATAGGTGGATTAGGTTTGGCATTACGGATGGAAGTAAAAAACTTGGTGGCCAACGTATATAATCCCCTATTAGCTAATAGGGTAGCAGGGTTGTGCGAACTTCGGGGGAGCACGTTCATCCAGTACACAAGGAAGATAAGAGCCATGGCTAGGTAATTATCGGATTTTTCCATCCGAGAAGTTTCAGAAGACAATGGGATGATATCAGCGGCCATGGATCGTCTTTCGGTTATTGATATGAAGGACCCCCTCGACACGTACTGGTTGACTTTATACTGAACAAATGTGTACATACGCAGGTAATGCCCGCATTGAATGAGGAAGGGTTAATGACATGGATGAAACTAATTGTGAACTATTTAGTACATCACGAACTACCGAGCGACAACAGAAGCACTAAACGGGTGCAATATAGGGCAAGGCAGTTCACAATGGTGAATGAGGTCCTACACAAGAAGTCAAAACATGGTCAAAGGCTACAATGCTTGGGACCCGATCGGGCGCAAATATTTATAGAGGTCACACACAAAAAGACATGCCGCCAAGGTCCAAAAGCCACGGTGAGCGAAGTAGTCCGCTCAGGATATTTTTGTCCGTTCATGCATAGGGATGCTCGTAAGAAAGTAGTCCGGTGTCGCCATTTCCAGACACGCCCAACTAGGGCAGGAAGACCTCACGAAAGGGTTGGAAATACGCCATGCGCACGAAAAAGTGAAGGAGGAATCCTTTCAAGCTTGGGGCGTACACTCGGTTCCCTGGCTGCAAAGGTAGGCAGCGTAGCACGCGGCGCAATGGCGATGTTCCCATTCCCGATAGATGATCGACATGAGTTGCGAGGAGTCACTAACCCACTAGCAAGGATGGCCACCATCGAGCCGTGACCAACAAGTATGGGTGGCAGAGCACAGGGTGCGTACCGGAGAAGAGAAATTTGAGGTGCGCCTAGACAAGGCAGAATATGTAGTGATAGCCATTCGCAGTCACCACCAAGTCAGCCAAATCCGCGTACGAAGCAAGTAGGGCATGATCATGGACTGAAGCAATACTACCTCTAAGGCACCGTAGAATAAACATGGATCACTCCCCTGGCCGTGGTCAGCTTCTAATAAAGGATCCATGTATTTTCCTTTTGGTAATTTAGCATTTATTATTTAATGTTTTTAAAGCACTTACGGGTGGAAGAATAAACTCTACGGTTCCTAGCTAGTTCCGCAGATCATACTTTTTTCTTTCTTTGAGATATTCTCTTTCCAATAAATGAAAATTATACATGAAATATGTTGCATTTTTTATATACATATATATACTTGGCCCCAGCGTACATGTACAAATAACGTTTCCAAGCGAAATAAGAGGAAAAAGTTTACCCTACTAATTAAACTTGTCACGTAAGAGGGATGCAACCCTAGTGGCAACAGATCAGGTATCCTTTGTTAGGCAGCATGCTATAAGACTTTTTAGTAAGTATGGCATTCCTTACACTCCACGACGGATATGCACAAGACACAGTGTGCGCGCCTAATAAACATGTCATAGTCAATGACAATTACTTATGGTAGTAGTGGCACGCCACACGTAATGAAACATCAACTCACCCGTAAGTAAAAGAGATGCACTTCACTGAATGTACTCTCGAAACAAGTACTTACATCCATAATTTTAGGTGTAGGTATAAAGACTTGGTACAATTAAACATTATTGGACTATGTGGTTTATAAGCATAAATACATGACATTGTATACAAAGGACACAACCTATACAGTGGAATATCAAAAATTTTACGACACACAAACTAAAGGAGAAAGGATGTGCGTTATAGCAAGTCACCGGGGGACAAAGACCTCTTTAGTTTTAAATACAACGGGTTAAGAGACGCGCGGTGTTCCGCCCACTCTTCCTTCATGTGCTGTAGCATGCGCACTCGCATACTAAGTGATGGTAGGCTCACCTGGACACCATCAGACAGGCTAGGATGTGCTAGCCCTAGCCCAATCACACCGCTCCTGGTAGGAGACTTACGCTTCTGTGTGACGCGGCTCGCATGATGCTTCAGTACTCTCTCTAGCGGAACCATATTGAACGTACCATTTCCCGGTGAGTATATAGGGACTTTTAGTTGGGACACATCTGGCTTAACACAATACTCAGGCTCATCCTCAGCTCCTTCATCAAAAAACTTTAGTAGCGTGAGTCCCGCCATGACAACACGGATGGGGTCGTTTTGGTCCTTCTCGACAACATCGATGAATGGAACGTCATAGTCTTTTAACACTTGGCAAGCAGCATTAAAGTTTTCTTGGGCCTGCGGATGATAGAAGAGCACATCCGTAAAAGGTTTCGTTAACAGGCCCTCTCGAGAAGCACGCTCCATTGCCAGACTCTGGCCTAGCACGTGGGCGGCATCCAGGATGGCCACTGCGGCTTCGACAATGTTAGGCGAATCTATTTCACCTTTTAACGCTAGGGGCAAGGCATCCCGCACCAACCAGTGCTTTTCCGCGTGTACGACTGAAAGGTGCGGATATAACTCCTCATCAAAGTCAATCTTTAAACACCTCAAGACTTTTTCTTTACTGTCAAGGTCTTGTTGGCATTTCTCAACAACATTCGCACAATTCGTGGCAAAGATACGAGCACCTTCTTCAAGCTTCTCCCTGCACCAACGATTCTCTTGTTCCTGTTTATGTCGCAGTTGGCGCACTCGGTTTAGAGATTCTAACAAAGACATTTTTCGTCTTTAATGTACTGTATGGAACCCGCATCTATGCTGGCGACCCCTCTTAGGCTTGCTAGCTCTATTTGGGTACGGTCAAATTAAATGTCTTTTTCCTTCATAACGTGAGCAAGATCAAGGGACATAGTGGTGAAGCACTATGAGAGCTGAGATATCTTTTTGTTTAGTACGGATGCTGCAATCACCTCTCTTGACGCACCCATGGCTAGTTCTTCCATTAAAGCTTCGTCG
Source organism: Glebionis coronaria (assembly GCA_025667525.1). NCBI lineage: Eukaryota > Viridiplantae > Streptophyta > Magnoliopsida > Asterales > Asteraceae > Glebionis > Glebionis coronaria. Next base: position 340,574,811 of record CM046878.1, read on the forward strand.
GATAACTCGTTTAGATGTTGAGCGCGCCCTGGCGGGACAAGGAACTGCATAAAGTCTACGCACTCGGCCTTGTTGGTTAGTTTGCATGATTGCGTACACCGCCACGGGCGTAGAAATTTGTTGGTAGGAGAGGCGCTGGTGGAGGCTTTAAGGGTCACATCTAGGTAACTGCGCAATAATAACATATAAATTAGCAGGAATTTACTTACAGCATAACACGAACAAACATTTAGTAGGATACCTAGACATGTCGTACTCTATACAAGGACTGACGCGCGAGCCCTAGGATGAAAAAGGAGCGTGAGGCCTGATTGTTCGAGACCTTTGTCTCTTAGTGTTGATCCCAATCTCAGATCTTAAACCTTTGCTTGTTTAAGGGTTATAGTAGAAAGAAAGAATTCAAACTACTATAAGAGAAACTTTGCAATACACAAAGTAACTAAACAAGATGCGAAAGTAATGTTTAGCACAAGAACAAATAATGAACCAAACGTTAAGCTTTAATATATTGATAATATACGAATACCCAATGATGGTATTAGGGTTTTACAACCTTAAAGCATGAAATGAAATGACAGAAAGATATATAAAACACAAACCCTAATGAGTCCTTTTATAGCACAAGGACCCATGTATAAGATATCTACTAACAAACTAGGAAGGTATTCTGGAGTAGTAACAGAAACGCGTCAATATCTCTTCCAAGTTTATCCATGCAGCAGGGTCTTTGACTTCTAGCAGTGGGACCAGATCCCACTGTCTTTATTAATCAGTATAGGGAACTTACCCTAGCAGGGGGATCTTGACCAACCAGCAGGTGGAACTTTAACTCATGCATTTATTCTCAACAATCCTCCCCTAAACTTGTGCTTTCACCTAAAAGACAAGTTTATGATAAATGTTGGTTGATGAGGATGCTTACAAATTCTCTGGCCAAACCTGACTGTGGATAAACCTAATAAGATCATAAAGGACATGATTCTTGCAGTCCACTATCAAGTCAGTCTGCACCATCTTCTTCAAAGTCTCTTGTGAGAGAGGATAATAGCGATTGTTGAGCAGATAGACATTCATTCCTTCCATAGCCAATTCATAGACTCCTGAATTTGTGAACAACTTCCAATACAACATCTTGGCTCCATTATATGCATAAAAAATAGGAACATTCAGATCTGTTTCATACATCCTATGCATGCTATCCCAAATCAACCAATCCTTCTCAATACCTTCTAGAGTAGGAGTATTATTTGCAAACATCCCTTTTAGAATCCTCTATAGATCATCCAAGTCTTCTCTATCCAAAGTTTGAAACATAGCACCCAGACTTTGGAATATCTGAGCTGTATCATCAACCCTAGTAAACTTCCACCGATTCATTCCTTTATACATGTATACATCATAATTTATATACAATACTTGGCTCTCATATCATCAGGTACAAAGTAATCAGACTCCTCCAAAGCAAAGTGTTACTCAATTTATTCATTGGAGGGATTCTGATCTTCCCTAGTAAGCTTTCCAATCTTCTCCATCCTCTTCATTCTCTTGGTTTTTCTCTGTTTATTAAGAACAGATCTTTCACCTGCTAATGAGGATCCACCTACTTGAGAAGTTGCACCTGTTTGAGATATCCCCACTGTTTGAGCAGTTTCACTAGATTCTCCTTTTGCCTTTCTTTTCTTAGACTCCCTCGCCTTCTCCATCATCTCATCCTGCTTCCTAATGTATTCAGCCTCCTTTGTTGTGCCTATGCCAAGGAAATTCTCTACACTATTGGCCATCATCACTGGAATAGCAGCTTTTTCTATCTCATCAAATGTCATTTTTCTGAAGTGTGCATCAGTATACTTTTTGAATCTCCTAAGTATGACCTTGTAATGCTCCAATCTCCCCTTTTCAAACTTCGATATTTTTCCTTTTGGAGCTGCATTACTCTCTTTTCTAAGTAATCCTTTTGAAAGTTAAAGATCAAAAGTGTCAATTCATACCTTTCCTCCAGAGGAGCATTTACCAGTTCTTTCTCCCATTGCTCCAAGAACCCTGCAACATTTGGTACCCGATCATCCAACTCTATATGCATGATTTCAATTTGTTTGAGCATCTCTCTTGGTTGCATCAGTACCTTTTCCTCCTCATTGCTCTTCTGTACTCCCTGTAGCTCTTCTTCCCACATTCTGTTTGCTATAGTCTCATCATTTTCAGTGAGAGCCCTCATCTGTTCTGGTGTTATATGCTTATACTTATTCTTGTGCTGCTCAACTAGTTTCCCCTTCCCTTTGTCTTTTGGATCAACTGCTGGTAATGCTTTGGGTGCAGTCTTTCCAATTTGTATCCCCTTCAGTGGTAGATTCTTTGGCTGTGGCTGTCTCTTTATTCTAGCAAACTTTTGAGAGATATCTGCTCTTGTAGGTGTAATATCAGGGGGAAATATAGTAGCAGGGGGAATACTTACCGTAGTGGATTAATGTAAGAAGGGGAAACATGTGTAGCAGTGGCTTCTATAGCAGGGGCTTCTTCTGTATGGCCCAAATTCAACAATGTCTGGGCTACATCCTTTGTTGCATTCCCCTTGTCACTGCCCTTCTCATCACTGACCACCTTTTCTTTACCAATATCATGTCCACTAGGAAATACATACCATTATGTGGAGTCATCTGTTTTAGGAACTTCCTCCCCTTTGGAAGTATCGTCATCTGTGGACAGAACCAGCTATGGTCTTCTCCTACCCTCAAGCTTAGCAATCCTGGATTATAAGGTATTGATCACCAGGCCTTGCTATTTGACTGTATGTACCAGTTGTGCATTTTGCTCTTTCAAGCTAATGCACATATTCGTCAATTCCAAAATGGATAGTAGTTTCAGTCTAATCTCAACCCTAGTAGGAGATTTATCTCCTATTTGGGTATCACTGAGTGAGGAAGTGGACTTACTTATGGTGTCATTGTCCTGCTCACGCCTTGAGGGTAAGTCAGTAGTGGCAACCAAATCCCTGGGTTACTCCATACCCATGGAGGCTCTCCTCTCTGCATCTGATGAAGAGTCACTCGGCAAGGGAGACCTAGCATACCTGGCTTTGGTCCTTCTTTCTTGTTTTGGATTGGCAGGGGGTAAAGCACTAGCAGGGGAATCAGTAGATGAAGCATGGGAATCAGTAGATGAAGCAGGGGAATCAGCAAGTGTGGTTTGGGATGCTCTGGGTTTTAAAGCAGCTTCACGTCCGATTTAGTCCAACATAGTTTGACTTAAGGGCACAACTCTACAATAAAAGTTTGGGGTGTTTGGTAAAAGGGTGGTGAACAGTATAGTGGTGTGGTCATTGGCTGTGAAGTAATGGGTGTGTCTAATGGGTCCATGTTGACCCATGTCAAGCAAAAGTTCTATAAACCTTGGATACATACAAAATTTTGAACTGCTTTTAACATTTTTAACCATACCTTCAAAAATCATTTGAGAAAAACTAAATTTTTGCCTTGTTTCCAAACACACCAAGGCAGAAGCATCATTACTCCCAAATTCGTTAAAAGCAGTAGTTTTAGAAGAAAAGCATTGCAAAATAGTATGAATAATGTACTTCCAATGGGGGTAAAAATTGACCTTTAGGAAATTTTAATTTTTGATCCTCAACAATATTGTGCCCCAAATTTTTTAAACCCTCAAAAATTTCAGCCTCAGGCAGGCTAACCACCCCATCCTCATCATTCAAGACTAGCTTGTCTCGAATGGAGGCAAGTGTCACTACTTTGGGGTGGCCATCTACAAGGCTTTTAAGTGTAACCTCTCCATCCACTGTTTCAGTCGTGACATTCGACCAAAACTGTTGGATGTGTGAGTTATAAATTCTTGGACGGATCACAAGCGCTAACTTGAAATAACTAGATTTTAGGTAAGCCACTGCCTTAGAGAATTCTATTGGTTCACCAGAAAGAATGGCAATCTAGTTATGGTTTGGAGAGATTTTGATAGCCATTGAAATTCTAAGTAAGTAAAGTTTTATGTTTTGATAAGATGAAGTGGGATGTGATCGACATAATGGGTTAGACCTGTTGGTTGAGGGAATTGAGATTATATATGCGAATTAAAGGTTTGTGATTCGACCGAATTATCAATTTGCTTAAAAATCAGAAATAAATCTTGCTTATAAAATGATATATTTAAAGTAATGATAATGAGATTACCAATCCGCGAAGAAAGCGCCTTAAATATCTTTTAAAAACAATAAAATATTCCCTAACCAAAAAGTAACCAAGCATCCCAACGGCTATAAACAGGGTAACGACATTATCGGTCAATGGTCAAACAGGGGAACTTTTGCAAAGCAGGGGAAAGTTATGAAAGCAGGGAAACTAAAAATAAAAGCAGGGGAAACATTCCTAAGGGTATTAGATTGTCTTGAATAGGCCAATGCTAAATAGCTCTGTGTAAAATCCATGATTTTACCATGATTTTATATAATAGATTTCCATCCAATAATCCTAGAACACATATTCATATGTTATGTTTCTTTAAGATGTGAATAAACATGTCTATCATGTAACTATACTTCTACTTTCATCTTTGTTGAAAATAACTTCACAACTTAAACCATGAACTCACAACTAAGTAAAACAAGTAATGAAGTGTGTTTTTAACTATAAACAACACTTAACAAATATGGAAACATACTACACAATGTACTTATAATGTATGTGTGTATGCATATTATAACATGCTTAAACTCTCATGGACTAGCCCAAGGTTGTGCTCTAGCCCAACATAGGCCCAACACAAGCCTACTCTCCCTTTTTGGTTAGCTTAACATGGCATCCCACCTTAGGTGGAAGGAGAAGAGTTGCCTTGGAAAGGCAAGAGGTGACACTTGGCATAATATGCCTTACCAAGGTGAATCATACCTTTTTCCCTTCTCTCTCTCTTCTCTTTTTAGCCGAAACATACACATACACATTCTCTCTTCATGCAAACTCACTTCTCTCATCATCTCTCTCTATATTTCGGCTACAAACCACAAAAATCCAAAGTTGATTCATTAACTCAACTAAATATTTGTCCCACCTTGATTACAAATCATTTGGTAGCATCATTCCTCCTATAAACAAGCCCTAGCTAAGTCATCAAGGCCACGACTTGGTTTGTTTTAGGGTTTTCTTCATCATCTTGAGTAGATCTCAAATCTCCTTGTTCATCTAGATCATTTGTGGTACTTTTAGGCAAGAGAGGTATACACATCATAATCTTTCATTTCTTCATGCATGCATCATCATACATCTATAAACACAAGTGAATAACATGTTAAAAACAAGATTTGGTAAGGCTATGGCCCTTATGGGTCACGGCATATTTATACAAACCATGTTCATGATTCAAAATCTTTTAATAAGAAACTTATGACCCATGTGTTATGTTTTAAACTTGAATTAAAAACCATATGAAACCTTTTATAAATCTAAACATTGCATGGATTACAAATCTTGTTTATGGGACTTTGGTTAACCAATAACCATAGATCTCATGAAAGGAACTTGTGCAACTTAAAGATCATGAAAACCGTGACCTTAAAGGTCACGGCTAAATTTAATGGTGACCATATGATTTATCAACTTAGTTTCAAAGATGGAATATGAAATGTAACATACTAAATGGAATGTTAAAAATCACAAATACAACTTATGTGTATAAATGTAGCCGTGGGTTACACTAGACCTAAAATGGGTTAGATGTACATGCATGCATATATAAACCTAGATCTAATGATAAGTGTTAACTTAACATGGTAGACATGAAATAAGCTAGTAGATCTTATGGGAATATTGGAAGAAAACAATATAGCCGTGGGCTATACATTGTTTCTTGGAATAATAGTAGCCTTGGAAACATGCATGTAACCTAGATAATCATGATGTGTTTTTGTGAATATTTACAAGACTTAAAAACTAGCTAAAGTGACATCTTGGAAATACCAAGATCTAAAAATATAGTCGTGAGCTATATATGAGGGTACATAGATCTATGTTTGATTTTAGGTCTAGACATTGTTTAGATCTTATTTTGTACTTGTGATTTATTTTCTTGATGTGTACATAGTTAGATCTATTTTTGTAACACTTATAAACTACATGCAACCTTAAAATGAGGCTTGACTTATCTTAATAAGCTATGACTAATATTAGCAGTGGGACATAAGCTCCTACTAGGGCTTATGACCTACTTGTAACCTTATAACACACCTAGATCTAATTTGGCATAACACATAAAACGAATTTTAAGTTTTATTCATCTATGTAGATTTAAAACTAAATATAAACAAGCTCATAATAAGCTTGTAAGAATATCCTAAGTTAAAACTTACATAAAATGTAAAGTAGTGTTAATGGACTATTTAAGCCCATGAAATGTTAATTCAAAACTTAATGGACCCAATAAGCCCATTTAATAAACCCTAGTAACTTAATGGAATTAAGATTACACTTAGGCCCATTTAACTAATTAAAGGACTTAAAAATATAGTTAAGCCCAATAAATGATTTAAAGGCCCATTTAAATAAATTAGTGGACTTGAGATATAGTTAAGCCCACTAAAATAGCCCATTAGATGTTTAGCCCATTTAATGAGCCCATATACTATTTTGAATGTTAAATAAAAGTTTTTATAATAAAAATATAACTTATAAAAACTTTTTGGATGAAAATGACAATTTATAAAACTTAAGGACAAAAACCGTAACTTATGAAACTTGTTTTGATAAACAAGTAAGCACAAGGACTGAAAATGTAAATACCCAAAAGTCTAGGGTTTAATAATTACTATCCGTGGCAAATTAAACCCTAGGGACAATTTTCGAAAGTTTCTAAAAGTTATTTTGTCATTTTAATACCCTAAGGACTATTCTTGTAATTTACCGAAACTTAAAGAAGACCTAGGGGTTGTTTTGTAATTTTAGTAAAGTTACAAAACCTAGATAAAACTAGGGGGACCATATGTAAAATGACAAAATAACTAGGCTGTTTTTGTAATTACTATCTGCCATAAGCCGAAACTTTAACAAGCCCTAGGTACTAAATATGTAAAATCCGAAAGTTACACTTGTTTAAAAATATAGAGGGACTAGTTTTGCCATATCACGAAACATTACCAAGCCTTAACCCAAAAATCTATCTTAATTATAATAAAACATAATTAATATACTTAGACCATAAGAATTAAGGTATAAATTCTAAAGTTTAAATTATTTTATAAATATTAAAATAATGTATGGGAACTTTTAAGTTAAATAAAATATTATATTTGTTTTTTTTTTCAAAATAAAATATTTATATTTACTTTAGGAAATAATTGTATAAACAATTATGAATATGTATTACTCATACATAAACTCATATACTTTTAGAAAAATAAAATTTATATGAACGTTGGATAAATTGAATGTTAATATTTAAGTAGAACATCTTACTTCCTACTTAAAATATGAAACTTAACTTTGAAGTTTAAATGAATGAGTATAATACATGAACTACAAACGTGAACTAATATTAAGTAGAATTTTTATGTTTACTTAATAATGAAACTTAATAGTAAATGAGTGATTATAATACTTGAATAGAAAAACGTAAATTAATATTTTAAGTAAGACCTTATATGTCCACTTAAATAAAGAAACTTAATTGTAAGTTGAATGATTATTATAAATACATGTATGCTAACTGATATTAATAGTTAAACATTTTATGTTTACTTAGAAACGAAACTTATATAGATAAGTTAAATGAATATTTATGGTACTTGAACTACGGTTATTTAAATAAATATCGTAGCATAAATGAACTGACTAAAATCTGTATAAGCATACATATATGTTCTTTGTACTATCTATTAAGACTGTACTATCTGATTAGGCATAACTTTGGCGTGATCTTTAATTGGATATCCGTGTTAAACAAGCAATTGCCTACTCCCAGGTGAGTTTACAGCCCCATATAAACTTTTGATAAACCTTTCCCTTTTGGGAAAGAAAATATGCAAACATATAATGGACAACTGGATTGTATAAACTTGATTATGATTGATTATTATTGAAACTGTTAAATTGTTGTAAATCACCCGAATGTTATAAATAGATCTATTAGGGATTGACCATCCCCGTCTGGGTGAGTCATGCTCACTGTGCCTTGGCCGGGACAACAGACGTATACCATGTTGGAACTGGAATGGGTGTCTTTTTGTAAGACACTACGTCCTCATCTGTTGAGGACTATGGAGGTTAAGCTTCAGTTTCTAATAATAAACAAATATTATCTACATTTTAGTAAGAATGCTTTATGCATTATTACTTCTATGATTATTGTATGTCCAAACTAATTAAATGTTAAAATCTGTAAATTCACCAACATTATGTTGACCCCGTTAGTATGTTTTGCACAGGAATATGAAGTTAGTACTTGGTGTGTGCATGGTCTCCAGCATCTTAGTAATCTGCATTGTAGGACTCGTCTGGGGTTCTATTTGGGAAACTCAAACAATCACTCTTCACCATGTTTAAGACAATTTTTATTTATTTGTTAAATAAACATGTAATCTGATTTGACTAACTCTTTATCTTATGCTCTATGGACTATATGCTATCGATCCACCCTTGTGACATCTTCGTGGATATTTCCGCATATCTTGACCCTACCCGGGGTGTCACACTCTGTCCTAATGCACAGACCTACATAAGCAAGCTAGATACACAGAACTCTAGAGTCCTCCATTCAACAAAGTCCCAAAAAGAAAACCGAACACACAAGTAAACCCTGCACCATGTCAACCCAATGAAATATACATACCCAGGTCTCCAACCCAACCATTACCTTCCTATGGTCAAGTGGTCTTGGCAACATGCAACCAAAAATTCCATTTTGTACAGCAAGCTGCCCAAGAAAGAGTTTTGACTACACACTACAGTGCCTTAAGGTCTAAGGAATCCATCTTGCCTTGCAGCAAGTCTTCACTGTCACAAAGCCCTAACTCACCTGTGGGTATGATCTAGAATCATACACGAGCATCATATGGATACCCTGAATCCTAAAGGTGTGACCTAACCTCCCCTGAAACATAGAGTATATACCAGATTCATCTATAAGATACAATATACTCCATTACGATCCTTGCATTGTTAGTCTAGAACCACATATAACCACTCATAAAAAGAACAAATCCAAACAGGGAAAATACCCTAGTAGGGGAAACTTCCCTAGCAGGGGAATTAACCCAAGCAAGGGAAACTTTGTTCAAAAACAGTGGCATAAAGAATGATGGAAAAAGTGACTAGCTACTCTACAACAATAGACAATAGTACAATCTTGGATACACAGAAGAGCTTACAGACATCTGTTTTGGGATTGACCATCCCAATACTTGCAACCAAGTACTGCAATCTCCCCATGCCAAAAGGTTTTGTCAAAAGATCAGCAACATTGAGTTCTTTATCAATTGTGTCTGGGACAATTAACCCTTTTTCAAAATAGTCTCTAATAAAATGATGTATGATTTCAACCTGTTTATTTTTATTGTGAAAAAAGGGACTCTTAATAATGCAAATTGTGTTGTTATTGTCAATAAATATATTGGTTTTAAGAAAATTGTACCCATAGTCAAGCAATTGATTCTGGATCCAAAAAACTTGTCCACAGCATGCATCAGCTTCCACATATTCAGCTTCAGTTGTGGAGGTGGCCAGAATGGTTTGCTTTTTGCACTGCCAAGATATAAGCCTCCTCCCTAAAAATTGACATCCACCTGTTGTAGACTTTCTATCATTGTTGTCACCACCATAGTCACTATCTGAATAGGCTACTAGCTCAAATGGTGACTCCTTAGGATACCAAAGTCCTAAAGTAGGATGGCACTTCGGGTACCTAAAGATTCTCTTCACAGCAAACAGATGACACTCTATTGGTGTCACTTGATATCTTGCACAAAGGCATACAGGAAACATGATGCCAGGTCTTGAAGCTGTAAGGTACATGAGAGATCCAATCATAGATCTATATGTTCTGACATCAATGGGCTTTCCTTGACCTTCTTCCCCAAGGATGGTCTTTATCCATGGGAGTAGAGACTTTCTTTCCTTCACTCAATCCAAACTTTTTCACAATTTCAGCAACATATTTATCCTGATAAATAAAGATCCAATCTTTCCGCTGTTGAACTTGTAACCCCAAGAATAAGTTGAGTTCTCCCATTGCACTCATTTAGAATTTGTCTTGCATCAATTTGGAAAAGTCTTTGCTAAGTAAAGAGTTGTGGATCAAAAAATGATGTCATCCACATATACTTGCACCAAAAGAAAGTAACCTTTTTGTTTCTTGATGAACAGGGTCTGATTAATCTTTCCCCTATTGAAGCCATTATCTAAAAGATACTTGGATAGAGTCTCATACCAGGCCCTAGGGGCTTGATGAAGCCTATATATTTCCTTTTTCATTTTGTAAACCTTGTCTGGATGTTCTGGATCTTCAAAGCCTGGAGGTTGCATCACATACACCTCATCATCAATGGTGCCATACAAAAATGCACTCTTAACATCCATTTGGTATACCACAAAGTCCATAAAAGAAGCATATGCCAAAAACAGTCTCATGGCTTCAATTCTAGCGGCTGGAGCAAATACCTCATCATAATCAATGTCTTCCTTTTGTGTGTACCATTGAGCTACCAACCTAGCTTTGTTTCTGACCACTATACCTCTCTCATCCTTCTTGTTTCTGAGCACCCATTTTGTCCCAATAGGTCTTGCCCATTTGGACAGTCTACCAAAGTCCAAACCTCTTGAATATCAAAATGCAATAGCTCTTCTTGCATGGCCTCTACCTAGCTTGGATCATTCAAAGCTTGAAATATCTTCTTTGGCTCTTGTAACACCCCATTTTGGAAATGGAAATATCACAGTAATTATGGCGTGTCATCAAAGCATACAAGGTAAAATGTCTAAACATTACTTGACCATATAAAGGAAAATACCGGAATCAAACATCGGTAGTCCAAAAGTAAAGCTCATCACACACAAACATAGTATAGTAAGGAATAAGGACGAAACAATGTCCAAAGCATAAGTATCATAAAGAAAAGAAATGCATAATGTAAAGAAGGCTAGACAACTTCCAGTCCATATGCACGTACTCTTAGTGTCTACGAGCGTCCCTGAGTACCTGCCGTTTTGGGAACACAGAAAAGGAAAACGGCTGAGCAATACGCTCAGTGCACGGATGTAAAATAAAGCATGAATAGGATAAGCATAAAACATAATAACAGCGGAAGAAACTAAGTCCCGAGTAACCTGGTTAAGTCTTAATAAAACTGGGTTTATACTTTGAAAGTCTTATGTTTATCTTATAAAAACTGTTTGTCATATTTTACCATTAGCCAATATAGGTCATGAATATCCATCGTGCATGAATAATTGGAGGGGTGACCTCATCATGCAAATTAGAGGGGCTGCCTCTAATTTAATATACTGGTTTTATGGGTAGGAGGGATCAGCTCCTTGTGAAGGATGCAAGGCACACACCACATTCACCATGTAATCCTGAATAAAAACATGTAACTAGGATGCACCCATACGCCCCACATGATAAATATAAATAAATGGCCAAAAGCTGAAGGGACGCCACGAGCAATCACTCCGCCGTGGTGAAGTCATAACATCAGTGCCTCTAATGTTATGGTTATGGTACCTCCATAACTAGGTGAAACTGGTCATGCATGTATATGGCTATAGGTAATCATATTCAAAACATAAGCAATCAAACTCATACTTATACTACGGGAAAACAGTTGGCTGCATACGGGGAAATCCTAATAAAGAAAGAATGTCCATACTGAAAGGACGGGAATCTGTACCTTATGTCCAGTGAACGAGAACGATGAACTGTGAGAATCCTACTTCCGAAATACTAGTGCTACATAAATACGTACATGAAATATGTATCTGCTTACTACATACATAGCTGGTTTTATATCATGTCTTAGCTTATTTTATGTATTCTTACTATTTTACACTGTTTAACGCCTTAAACTGTGTTAAATCCTATATTCTGTTCATTCTGATTAAGAATTTCTGATATTTCATGTGTTATACTTACTGTGTAATAATAAGTAACTTTCCAAAAATAGCAGGTTTCCTTAAATAGAAAGTTTCTAAAAATAGAAAGTTTCCAAAAATAGAAAGTTTCCAAAAATAGAAAGTTACCAAAAATAGAATGTTTCCAAAAATAGAAAGTTTCCAAAAATAGAAAGTTTCCAAAAATAGAAAGTTACCAAAAATAGATTTACTGCTTAAAATAGATAAGTTTCTAAAATAGAAAGTTTCCATAAATAGATTAGCTGCCTTAATTAAATAAGTTTCCATAAATAGATTAGCTGCCTTAAATAAATAAGTTCCTAAAAATAGTTGGTTTCTATAAATAAAATAGCTGCCTTATTTAATTAAGTTTCTAAAAATAGAAAGTTTCCATAATTAGAAATAAGCTGGTTAAATAAGCTAAGTAAATAAGCCTAAGTGTTTTCATGATTATTCTCTAAGTCAAATGATATATTATATAGTTTAATAATTATTTCATGTAATTTAATTAAACTATAGGTTATAATATTTAATTAAAGTATGACATGTTTTTAATTAAATATATTAATTACTTAGGTTAAAATATGTATTATTAAATATTAATAATATAACCTAAGTCATGTTAATTAATTAATTATATCCATGGTTCAAAATAATTAATTAATTATAAGTCTTAATAATATAAATACTTAGGTTAAAATAATTCATGATTATTAATAATTAGTTAACCTAAGTCATGTTATTAAATTAATTACATCTTTATTAATTTAATTTTTAACATAAGTTTATAACATAAACAAACTAACATAATCATGATCCGGATCTAAGCCTAAAAACATGAACCGGACATGAATCGACACCGTACCCCGACCCGAATCGGGGTACCCCCTTGCTGCCGTGGGACCCACACGCACCAACCTAGACCAAAAAGGTCTTGGTGGTGGTCGGCTAAAACAAACCGAACCTCCTTGGGGTCGGTTGTATCCTGCGGCCCAAAAACAAACACCCCTTAATCAATCCTCTGATTTAATTAATGATCAAAACATGTTAGATCTATGTTTAATTAATGTGTTTTTATAAAAAACATCACGTGTTCATATTTAATAAAAGATTAATTAAAAGAAAAGGTTTAAAAAGGTTTTACCGTATTCGTGGATCAAGAGGGTGATGAACAAACACGAACAAACAAAGATCAAGAAATCACCTTGTTGGTGATTTGAAGGTGGCGGCACAAAGAGAGGAGAAAAAGGAGATTTTAGGTTTTCTTGAAATCTTCTGTAAAAGTAATTTTGAGTAGTAAAACTCTATTTATCCCCCTCTTAGTAAAATTGGTAATGGGCTTGGCCCATTACCTTGTTTTGGCCGCGGGTAGGGACTCCCTCGTGGGGTTCCCGTACCTCATTTCGTGTCTTGTTATTTAGTACACGTTTATGTTTAATTATGTTCGTGTTTTAAATGTTCTCGTTACATAAATACCATACTCTTATATATTTAATTACGCTCGTATTAAATATATATACGTAATTAATCATAGTTCGTGTTTTAATTACGCTCGTGATTTCGTGATCGTATGTTCGTGATTAATTATTGCTAAATAATTATTACGTGATCGTGCAAATAAGATACTTATCGTGTTCTAACACGTACGTAATACATAAACTCCTAACACGTAATCGTAATCATGCTATATTAGAAAAATTTTTTAACTAGTACGTACGAACTTAAGGTACTATGCATGGTAAAAGCATGCGGGTTTTACAACTCTTCCCCCCTAAAAAGAATAATTCGTCCCCGAATTATAGATAAAGTAAACTGGAAAAGAAGAACATACCCGAATTCAAAATATGAAATGAGGGTAAGAAGCCCGGATAGACTCCTCCGTTTCCCAAGTGGCTTCCCGCTCGGTATGATCCCTCCATATAATTTTGACGAATGGAATCGTCTTCTTTCTCATGACTCGTTCTTGCCCCCACCGCTTTGCCTTCGATGAAAGCCTTCATGTCAGCCTTCTCGCCCATTGTGTTGAATCTAGCACGAGACCAGTTTCAGACTAGACCCCTTCTTTAGCTGTCAAGAACTCGTTCGGGTTCTTCTATAAAAGTGAGATCTTCACGTATCTGTTCCAGTGGATACTGAACCATGTGAAGGGGATGATATTGGTACCCTCTGAGTAAGGACACATGAAACACATTGTGCACATGCGAAAGCTGCGGAGATAACGCCAATCGGTAAGATACTTCACCGACTCGTTCAATGATATCAAACGGTCCGATGAAACGAGGACTGAGCTTCCCTTTAATCCCGAAGCGTCTAACACCACGTGCCGGCGAAACCTTAAGGAAGACGTGATCTCCTACGTTAAAGTGTAAATCCCTACGATGCTTGTCGGCGTAACTCTTTTGACGTGACTGTGCCTCCTGAATCTTCTGCCTAGCTACTGCGATCTTCTCGTTTGTCATCTCTATGATTTTTGGTCCTTCGAGTGTTCGCTCGCCAACCTGATCCCAGCAGATTGGGGCGCGACACTTTCTGCCATACAACATTTCAAACGGAGCACACTTGATGCTCGCGTGCCAGCTGTTGTTGTACGCAAACTCCACCAAACAGATGTATTCGTCCCAATCACCCGTCCATTCCAACGCACATGACCTCAACATATCCTCCAATGTCTGAATGGTTCGCTCCGACTGTCCGTCCGTTTGAGGATGAAAAGCCGTGCTAAGCTTGAGTTGTGTACCCCAAGCTTTCTGCAGACTTTTCCAAAAGCGCGAAGTGAATCGAGGATCTCTATCTGAGACGATGCTGGATGGTGCACCGTGTAGTCTCATGATCTCTCGTCTGTACGTATCTGCGAGTTTACTCACCGGATCTTCCTTGCGGATCGGTAAGAAATGAGCTGATTTGGTAAGTCGATCAACGATAACCAAAATTGCATCGTGCTTCCTTTTGGTAGGCGGAAGACCGATAACAAAATCCATGGTGATTTTGTCCCACTTCCACTTTGGAATATCTAACGGTTGAAGGAGACCGCCAGATCGCTGATGCTCGATCTTAACCTGCTGGCAGGTAAGACATTTGGAGACATAAGTGGCCACATCCTGTTTCATACCACTCCACCAAAAGTACTGCTTGATGTCATGGTACATTTTGGTTGAACCAGGATGTATCGAGAATGGGGAGCTATGAGCTTCTGCTAGCAAAGCTTCCGGGAGTTCTTGGTCGTCAGGAACACAAAGTCTAGTGCCCTGCCATACGATACCGTCTGCATCTACTCTGAATTATGTCTGCTTCTCCAAATTCTGAACTATCGCCCATAATTCTCCGTCATCCTTCTGAGCTTCCTTAATCTTAGATAGTAACTCGGGTTCTACTCTAAGATTAGCCCAGTAATCGTGTTGTCCACGTACCATGATCTCGATGTCTAGTCGCTCCAAGTCTCTTATGATTTCCTCTTCGATTCTAATGTTGTTGATCATTCCGGACTTCCTGCTAAGGGCATCTGCTACTACATTTGCCTTTTCGGGATGATACTGTAGATTAATGTCATAATCCTTCAAAAGCTCTAACCATCTCCTCTGCCTCATGTTCAATTCACGTTGAGTGAAGATATACTTCAAGCTCTTGTGGTCCGTGAAAATGTCACATGATTCTCCATATAAGTAGTGTCTCCATATCTTTAATGCAAACACGACTGCAGCAAGTTCCAGATCGTGCGTGGGGTAATTCTCTTCATAAGGCTTAAGCTGCCGTGAAGCGTACGCGATCACTTTCCCATGTTGCATAAGAACACAACCAAGTCCCTTCCCCGATGCATCGCTGTAGATTTGAAATCCACCCGTACCAGATGGTAGAGTAAGAATAGGTGCAGATACTAGCTTCTGCTTCAGGTCTTCAAAGCTCTTCTCTCGATCTTCAGTCCAGACGAATTTCTCCCCTTTCCGCATCAGTTTGGTCAATGGTAGTGCTAGGCGGGAAAAGTTCTCCACGAACCTACGGTGATAACCAGCTAAGCCTAAGAAACTGCGGACCTCCGTCGCTGATGTCGGCCTTGGCCACTTAGTGATGGCCTCAACCTTCGCTGGGTCCATAGTGATTCCTTCTGCTGATATAATGTGACCTAAGAATGCCACATTGTCTAACCAGAAGTCACACTTTGAGAATTTAGCATACAGCTGCTTCTGGCAAAGAATCTGTAGTACTGTACGAAGATGGTCTTCGTGTTCCTCCTTGGACTTAGAGAAAATCAGGATGTCATCGATGAAAACAATGACGAACTTGTCCGGAAATTCATGGAAGATTCTGTTCATCAGATCCATGAACACTGCTGGAGCATTTGTCAGGCCAAATGGCATAACTACAAACTCGTAGTGGCCATAACGAGTACGAAAGGCAGTCTTAGCAATATCCTGCTCCTTGACTCGTAACTGATGATAGCCTGACCTAAGATCGATCTTGGAGAAGTGTTTGGCCCCTTGGAGTTGGTCAAACAGATCGTCAATGCGTGGAAGTGGATACTTATTCCGAATGGTAATCTTGTTGAGCTCGCGATAGTCTATGCAAAGACGCATACTACCGTCCTTCTTCTTAACAAACAAATCCGGTGCGCCCCATGGAGATGCGCTCGGTCGAATGAAACCTCGTTCGAGAAGTTCTTGCAGTTGATCCTTCAGCTCCTTCAGCTCTATGGGAGCCATGCGATAAGGAGCCTTGGAGATTGGTTCAGCTCCTAGAACCGGCTCGATACTGAATTCCACTTCTCGTGCAGGTGGTATGCCCGGAAGTTCTGCTGGAAACACATCTTGGAATTCCGACACTATTGGTTGATCCTGAATCGATGGAGATTCAGCATCCATGTCATGAACCGTAGCTAGATAACCCTCGCAGTCATGTGACAGTAGTGCACGCGCTTGCAGGGTGGATATGATTTGTACAGACCGTCCGGGTATGAACCCATTATGAATGTACTCTGGTGCATTGACATCACCGAAGATAACTCGATATGAATGGCAGTCTATGGTAGCATGATATTTGGATAGCCAATCCATGCCCAAAATCATGTCGAAGTCATTCATGTCCAGCGGAAGTGCGTCGACAGGTCGAACCTTATCATCAAATTCTAAGGGAAGACTCTTGTATACATGGGTGATTAATACAGAGTCTCTCAGAGGCGTGGAAATAGTAAGCCTATTTTCTAGTGGCAAGGGAGGCATCCTAATGTTCTTAGCATAAGCAGTAGAAATAACCGAGTGAGTAGCACCCGTATCGAAAAGAACACATGCAGCGCGACCATACATATACAAGATTCCAGTGATGGTACCTGTAGACTTGTTGGCCTGGTCTCGAGACGTCGTGTAGACACGCCCGACAGTAGGAGGCGGCTTGGTATCAGCATGTCCCGATGTACCCTCCATCTCGCCCTTACGGCAATCCTTCATAATATGGCCTGGAAGACTACACTTGAAGCACACATCAGTATTACGGCGACATGGTCCTAGGTGCCTACGATGGCAAGTAGAGCAAAGAGGATGAGTGTATCCTCCAGCAGGTGCTCTGGCTGGCTGAGGACCTGATAAAACATTTTACATGAGACATAATAGTTGGGTACAAAGGATGAAGCGGATAATCGTAAGATTGAATACCAGTGATAGCTGGACGGCTAGGCTGCGAACCTCTCTGGTTCTGGTCCCTACCGTTTCCATGGTTCCTGGTAGAAGTTTGCTTAAAGTGTCAGAATATGAGTTATAACATAAAACATAAGGAATTTCGTAAGTATTAGGACCTGCTGTTGCTGGATTGCCCGGCGTTGTTACGGTAATTGTCATTACCGCCACGCCTATCCGTAGCAGATCGGTCATTAGTCTGACCATTTCCCTTGGGCTGATGAGGCTGCTGCTGAGTAGCCGGCTGAGACCGGTCCCCAGTTTTCTGCCTGGCAGATACATTTAAAGAGATGAATAATTGACATATGGAAAGTATACGGATTGGTCACCGCTTGAATACGAAGGTTTTACCTCTTGTCGGGTCTTTCAGCTTCCCCGAACTCATCCCTCTCCTGCAGCATCTCCAGTTTTCGTGCTGCATCGGCCACTTGTGCTACCGTATTGAACATAGCACACACCCGATTGTTTGCGACCGATGTGCGAAGAGCCCATCTGAAGTGATGTGCCTGCTCTTCCGGAGTACCTGCTGCCGCACCAAGGAAACCAGCCAAACGAAGAAAGCGCTGCATAAATTCATTGCTATTCTCCCCAGCTCTCTGACGGATCCCATGGTACTCTCTCTTGAGCTTGTCCTACTCAGCCTTGGGAAAGAACTGCTCCATCACCATGTCCTTGAACTGAGCCCAAGTCAAACCAGCAACCCACTCATCACCACCTTCAGATTGCATCAAAGCTAACCACCAGTTGAGTAGATCACCTTCGAACCGATAGCATGCCAACCTTACCTTGTATGCGGGGTCACAGCCCATAGCGTTGAAGATCTTCTCGATGTGAGCCAACCAGCTTTCAGCATCGCTGGGGCTATCTGTCTTCTCAAAAGCTCGAGGGCGGAGCTTGTTGAATCTCTCCAGCCATACTGCTAATGTCACTAGAGGAGGAGGAGGAGGAGGAGGTGGCTGATTGTGCTGCTGCTGATTGAACTTCAGCCAGGATGTCATTCCTCAGTTGAGGAAGCAAGGCTTGCATGGCAGCCTGAATTGCAGCATTGAGCTGCTCCTGTTCGCGTGTGAGAACCATCTGACAGTATAACATAAAACATATGATTAAACAGTTCAAAACATAAAATATAAATATATACATGAAAAAAATTTTATACTAAAAAAAATTTCACGAGAAAAATTTTGGTCAGTTCACTCAAAACAAAAGACATATCGAGGGGACGCCTATGGGTCGGTCCCAAATCTAAAAGTTTCGATAAAACACATGCGACTAAATAGGGCCAGTCCTGTACCAACCATTACTTAGTCAAAAACCCTGTAACAATGACATATATATGTATGCTTAAAAATGATGAATGTATGAAAACAATTGTCAGTTCTAGGAAGGCCGTAGTGACTACCCACTAATCACAGGTCATATTTGAGAGCCTACAGGTCTAAGCCTTGGCTCTGATACCATAATTGTAACACCCCATTTTGGATCTGATACCATAATTGTAACACCCCATTTTGGAAATGGAAATATCACAGTAATTATGGCGTGTCATCAAAGCATACAAGGTAAAATGTCTAAACATTACTTGACCATATAAAGGAAAATACCGGAATCAAACATCGGTAGTCCAAAAGTAAAGCTCATCACACACAAACATAGTATAGTAAGGAATAAGGACAAAACAATGTCCAAAGCATAAGTATCATAAAGAAAAGAAATGCATAATGTAAAGAAGGCTAGACAGCTTCCAGTCCATATGCACGTACTCTTAGTGTCTACGAGCGTCCCTGAGTACCTACCGTTTTGGGAACATAGAAAAGGAAAACGGCTGAGCAATACGCTCAGTGCACGGATGTACAATAAAGAATGAATAGGATAAGCATAAAACATAATAACAGCGGAAGAAACTAAGTCCCGAGTAACCTGGTTAAGTCTTAATAAAACTGGTTTTATAGTTTGAAAGTCTTATGTTTATCTTATAAAAACTGTTTGTCATATTTTACCATTAGCCAATATAGGTCATGAATATCCACCGTGCATGAATAATTGGAGGGGTGACCTCATAATGCAAATTAGAGGGGCTGCCTCTAATTTAATATACTGGTTTTATGGGTAGGAGGGATCAGCTCCTTGTGAAGGATGCAAGGCACACACCACATTCACCAGGTAATCCTGAAAAAAAACATGTAACTAGGATGCACCCATATGCCCCACATGATAAATATAAATAAATGGCCAAAAGCTGAAGGGACGCCACGAGCAATCACTCCGCCGTGGTGAAGTCATAACATCAGTTCCTCTAATGTTATGGTTATGATACCTCCATAACTAGGTGAAACTGGTCATGCATGTATATGGCTATAGGTAATCATATTCAAAACATAAGCAATCAAACTCATACTTATACTACAGGAAAACAGTTGGCTGCATACGGGGAAATCCTAATAAGGAAAGAATGTCCATACTGAAAGGACGGGAATCCGTACCTTATGTCCAGTGAACGAGAACGATGAACTGCGAGAATCCTACTTCCGAAACACTAGTGCTACATAAATACGTACATGAAATAAGTATCTGCTTACTACATACATAGCTGGTTTTATATCATGTCTTAGCTTATTTTATGTATTCTTACTATTTTACACTGTTTAACGCCTTAAACTGTGTTAAATCCTATATTATGTTCATTTTGATTAAGTATTTCTGATATTTCATGTGTTATTATACTTACTGTGTAATAATAAGTAACTTTCCAAAAATAGCAGGTTTCCTTAAATAGAAAGTTTCCAAAAATAGAAAGTTTCCAAAAATAGAAAGTTTCCAAAAATAGAAAGTTACCAAAAATAGAAAGTTTCCAAAAATAGAAAGTTTCCAAAAATAGAAAGTTTCCAAAAATAGAAAGTTACCAAAAATAGATTTACTGCTTAAACTAGATAAGTTTCTAAAAATAGAAAGTTTTCATAAATAGATTAGCTGCCTTAATTAAATAAGTTTCCATAAATAGATTAGCTGCCTTAAATAAATAAGTTCCTAAAAATAGCTGGTTTCCATAAATAAAATAGCTGCCTTATTTAATTAAGTTTCTAAAAATAGAAAGTTTCCATAATTAGAAATAAGCTGGTTAAATAAGCTAAGTAAATAAGCCTAAGTGTTTTCATGATTATTCTCTAAGTCAAATGATATATTATATAGTTTAATAATTATTTCATGTAATTTAATTAAACTATAGGTTATAATATTTAATTAACGTATGACATGTTTTTAATTAAATATATTAATTACTTAGGTTAAAATATGTATTATTAAATATTAATAATATAACCTAAGTCATGTTAATTAATTAATTATATCCATGGTTTCAAAATAATTAATTAATTATAAGTCTTAATAATATAAATACTTAGGTTAAAATAATTCATGATTATTAATAATTAGTTAACCTAAGTCATGTTATTAAATTAATTACATCTTTATTAATTTAATTTTTAACATAAGTTTATAACATAAACAAACTAACATAATCATGATCCGGATCTAAGCCTAAAAACATGAACCGGACATGAATCGACACCGTACCCCGACCCGAATCGGGGTACCCCCTTGCTGCCGTGGGACCCACACGCACCAACCAAGACCAAAAAGGTCTTGATGGTGGTCGGCTAAAACAAACCGAACCCCCTTGGGGTCGGTTGTATCCTGCGGCCCAAAAACAAACACCCCTTAATCAACCCTCTGATTTAATTAATGATCAAAACATGTTAGATCTATGTTTAATTAATGTGTTTTTATAAAAAACATCACGTGTTCATAATTAATAAAATATTAATTAAAAGAAAAGGTTTAAAAAGGTTTTACCGTATTCGTGGATCAAGAGGGTGATGAACAAACACGAACAAACAAATAATTAACAAGATCAAAGATCAAGAAATCACCTTGTTGGTGATTTGAAGGTGGCGGCACAAAGAGAGGAGAAATAGGAGATTTTAGGTTTTCTTGAAATCTTCTGTAAAAGTAATTTTGAGTAGTAAAACTCTATTTATCCCCCTCTTAGTAAAATTGGTAATGGGCTTGGCCCATTACCTTGTTTTGGCCGCGGGTAGGGACTCCCTCGCGGGGTTCCCGTACCTCTTTTCGTGTCTTGTTATTTAGTACACGTTTATGTTTAATTATGTTCGTGTTTTAAATGTTCTCGTTACATAAATACCATACTCTTATATATTTAATTACGCTCGTATTAAATATATATACGTAATTAATCATAGTTCGTGTTTTAATTACGCTCGTGATTTCGTGATCGTATGTTCGTGATTAATTATTGCTAAATAATTATTACGTGATCGTGCAAATAAGATACTTATCGTGTTCTAACACGTACGTAATACGTAAACTCCTAACACGTAATCGTAATCATGCTATATTAGGAAATTTTTTTAACTAGTACGTACGAACTTAAGGTACTATGCATGGTAAAAGCATGCGGGTTTTACAGCTCTTCTTGTGACAAAAAGGCAACAAATAGGCAACATTCCATATTGTCATGATTAAACTTCATTGTGATGTTGACAATAAAGCTGTGCTCTTTTGATTGATACTTGTTTTTCTAGGAGTCTCAAGATCACCTATGATTTGAGATGTTGGATGATCTTTGTTGACTCTATAAGTGGGATACCTTTCCATGATGACCTCTGATTCCAAATTGCTCAAATCAGCTTCTATAGGGCTATCCTGATAAGGAAAGAATTCTTCAAAAGAACTCCCTAAATAAACAACATTGCTCAAAGAAGGAGCTGTGTGAAAGTCTGAGAAACTTGGGCCTCCATATCTTAGTATTCTGTTTCCACTGTTGGTCATGGAGGAAGGAGTAGATGTAGATTGAAGTGGGGTTCCTTCTTCTGTATCATGGTCATCATGAATCACTGTTTCTTCAACAGCACGTGAAATGTTTAGACCAACAGGAGAAAGTGTGATTTCACTACTTTCAAGCATTCCACTGATTTCAGTCATCCCACTGCTTTCAGTCATCCCAATGCTTTTATGAATGTGCTTGGCAGTGGAATTGATGGGTTGTTCATCCTTTTGAGAGAGGTCTTCTTCCTCTATATCTTCTTTTGAAACATCATCAACAGGGAATAGTGAAGGTACAGTCATGTACCTTAGAGGTGAACTCTCCAAAGTAGTTGGTTCTTTTGTGCCTGAAATGTTATTATTTTCCAAAGCAACAGGCACATAATTCATAGATTTAGAAAGTACTTCATTATCAAAGAACCAATCAGGACCTGTTTGTGTGTTTGCAGGCTTATCTTCCAGAAAATTCACATGGAGATTTTCTGTCACTTTGCTTTTCTTATTGTTGAAGACCCTATATCCTTTGCTTGTCAATGAATACCCCACAAAGTATCCATCATCCCCCTTTTCATTGAATTTTCCCAACTGATAAAGTGTATTGAGAATGACTACATGGCACCCAAGTGGTCTAAAAAAGTCAATAAAGGAGGTCTGCCATTGAACAATTGATAAGGAGTCTTGTTGTGAGCCTTAACCACCAAGGACCTGTTTTGAACATAACAAGCAGTGCTAACAGCTTCAGCCCAAAATATAACTGGCAGCTTGGAATCAGATAGCATAGTCATTGCAGCTTCTATAAGTGTTCTGTTCATTCTCTCTACAACCCCATTTTGTTGTGGTGTTCTGGCTATGTTGTATTCCCTCTTGATGCCTTTGCTGGTACAGAAAATGTCCAGCTCTTTGTTTCTAAACTCCACCATTGTCAGACCTAATTGTCACCACCTTCATACTCTTTTGAAGTTCAATATAAGTGATGAAGTCTTTGAGTACACCTGATGTATCACTTTTCTCAAACAAGAAGAATGTCCATATAAACCTTGAGAAATCATCAGTGACCACTAGGCAGTACCATTTATATTTCATACTTGCCACAGATGTAGGACCAAAAAGATCCACGTGCAGCAATTCCAATGGTTTGGTGGTAGACTAAGCAGTTTTGGACTTGCAAGAGGCTCTGTGTTGCTTCCCCTTCAAACAGGCAACACATGTATGGTCATTGTTAAAGTTCTTTGAAGGAAGGCCATGAACAAGACTGAACTTAACCAATTTGTTCATATTTTTTAAGTTTAGATGACCTAATCTTATGTGCCATTTCTTGCATTCATCACTTGAGGCTTTGGCAAGGAAACAGTTTTCATTGTTTTGAAGAACAATGTCCTTCAAATCAACAATGTACATATTCTTCTGTCTTGGAGTTCTCAACACTATGGGAGCGTTTGGTGGTAAAATGAACTCCTTTCCTAAAACCAAGCACTCAGTATATGTGAATAGAACAAAGTTTTTGTTTTCTGTCATTTGAGACACACTGAATAGATTGGACTTCAGTTCTTTCACCAGATAGACATTATCAAATGTCATTCCATTTGTCACAATGTTACCTTTTCCAGTAATGGTCCCATGTCAATCTCCAAATGATACACCATCATTATCATGTAGGGGAACAAAATTTGAAAGATAGGCCTTGTGTCCAGTCATACTCCTTGAGCAGCCACTGTCCCAATAATCCCTATCATTCTTGGTCTGCTTAGTAACCTGCAAAAGGTAAAACAAAATTTAGTTTCTCTTGGGGACCCAAGCCATTACCGACTTAGATCTACCTCGTGTATCAATGTAAGATAATTTGTCAAAGGCTAAAGATACACCATTGGATTGAGTATCCCTTTTGGGAGCCCAAACCCAACGAGCTAAGGCTTTCACAGCTTTTCCCCATCAACCCATGCTTTTAGAAGTCAAAACTTTGTTAGCAGGGGATACCCTGGACTTCGAAGGGGAATACCTATGCTTAGCACAGGGAACCCATTGCTTGTTTTGGGCTCTGTAGGTGTGTTGGTAAGGTCTATGGCCAGATGCAAATGCATTATGAGAGGTTGGTCTGGACAATTTAGCACTTGATTTTGGGTATGCAACAGATTTATTTCTTAAGGCTGGGACAACATACTTAGCAGACTCTATGTTTCTCAAAGTAGGGGAATATATTTAGCAGGGGAAAAAGGTTTTGCCTCTACATGTAATAAAATGGCTTTTGGCTACATTTCCTTTAAAGAATTTGCAACTACCACCCCCATATTCGCCTTACCTTCCTGATACATGTGGTTAAAGCTGCCACATGTGAAGCAAGGTTTAGTGTTTTTCACAAAATCATTTCCAAGTTGTTCAGACTTTTGGTTATTCCAATTTCTTTGGTTTCCCCTAGGTATAGGTCTATACATGTCAGCATATCTAGTAGTGGTTTTGAAAGGTTTTAGGCTATTTGGTTCTGAATCAGAACTACTACAGGTTCTAGACAAACTACTTTTAGAACTAGAGTCACTTCCAAATAGACCTTCTTTTGAAAAGAGAACATGGTTATCTATTTTCCACTACTTTAATGCAACTTGTTCCTTTTCAAAGTCCCTAACCTCACTAGTTTTTACTAGAGGTTCATGTTGTTCCTTATTGTTTGACACATAGGCATTTATGTCAAACTCAATATCCACCTGCTTGGCAAAACAAGGAAGTCCAGTCCAAGAAAGAACTTTCATAGGAGTGGCTCCATGTATGTTAGCAGGTGGTAGTGGAAAAGTAGCATGTTCATTTTTAACACCAAAGCATGTTTTATCTCTTGGAGATTGTCCTATTTCAACAGCCTTAGTTAGATCTTTAGAGGCTTTTCCAAACTTTTCAACTGTTTGTTCATCTACCTTTTTATTAGCTCTAAAGATTTCAACTTCAACAGTTAATTCCTTAATGGAATCATCTTTTTCTCTAGCATCTCTTTCTAATATTACAATATGCTATCTATATTGATTATCTCTTTGCTTTTATTCTCTAATGCTAGACTGTAATTGTTCTAAAGCACGTTTATAGTTGTCTAGATTGTTCTCAGAATTTTTATAATCAACATTTAGCTTTCTGATTTGATCTTTTAATAGCTTAGTATTTTTCCTACATCCTTTTATACAATAAGAATCATCATATACCTCATTGTCTGAGCTAGAAGTAGACATGGCCATGAGAGCAAATTCTTTCTCTATCTCCTCAACAACTAGAGCTTGATTTCTTTCAACACTTTCTGTCATAGAGTTCCAATCCCATCCAACTCTATCTATTCCTTGCATGGCTACCATAGCTTTGGCCTTAGTTGCATCATTCCTACTCTCCCTCCTATAGCTGCCATCATTCCTTGGAGATCTGCATTCCCTAGCAAAGTGATCTTTCTTCCCATAGTTGTAGCATTCCACCTTTGATTTATCAAACCCAGCTACATCAGATGGATTAATGGAAATCTTTTTCCCATAATTTTTATAGAATCTATTGGCTCTAATACTTAGCAGAGCCATATTCCATTTGATGTCCATTTCCTCCAAGCTTTGCTTACTGATTTGAGATAAATCATTATGAAACACAGTGGAGCCATGAGGTCCTTGTGATGCAATGAATGCATAGACACTGTCAAAACTGAATGTTTCAGGTCTTTTTTCTCCCTTTTGTTGTCCTGAGCTTGAAGCAGTGGGATGTGTAGCATGGGATATTTCAATCCCACTGCTTTTAGAGTTCCCACTATTTTGTGAAATGAAGGCCATGTTAGCAGGTGAATCAGCAAGTCTACTTAAATTGTGGGAACAATTCCTGAAGCTTTCACTTCATTGACAATTGGCTCAAAAACATTCAAGTTGTTGTAGATATCATCAATGTTTTTGTCATCAATGTTTTTCTTATTTTGCCAAATGGATTTGTAAACAAACCATTCTTTCTAAAGACTATTAAGAAACCTGGCATTGACTTGCTCTCTTGAAACTTCTATCTCAAAGAATTCCAGCTGTGCAACAAGATCTTGAAGCCTGTTATAGATAGAACCAATTGTTTCATCTCCTTTAACTTTAAAAGAAGCAAATTGGTCTGTCATTTGATTTTTTTTCTTCTTCTTTGTAGCTTTATTTCCTCCAAATGTTTTCCCAATAGCTTCCCAAAGTTCCTTAGCCGTTTTGTGCTTCCTGAACCTTAGCTGATGCCTATCAGGTAGAGCTAAAAACAGTGAGCTGTGAGCTCTGACATCATGCCTTCTTGCTTGGATTTTCTTGTCTGAAACAAAAGTTGATTTGGTTTTCTTAGCACCACCTCTGGAGCTTTCACCACCTTCAGTTTCTTTGTTCTTACCATCATCTGCCACATCCATTATTTTGGTGAATTAATCACCAAGCTCAATGACTTCCCATAAGGCATAGTGTTTTATTTTGAGATACTGTTGAATCCTGAATTCCCATATTTCAAAGTTTTCGGGATCCAAAATTGGAAGTTTAAGAGCATTGTTGTTTGAGGATGTAAGAGTGTCTGAAGACATGATTGGTAATGGGTGTATGGATTGTATTGTTCTTGGTTTAATCAAAGTTTCTCAACAAGCTCTGATACCACTTGTTGATCCCAATCTCAGATCTTAAACCTTAGCTTGTTTAAGGGTTATAGTAGAAAGAAACAATTCAAACTATTATAAGAGAAACTTTGCAATACACAAAGTAACTAAACAAGATGCAGAAAGTAATCTATAACACAAGAAAAAATAATGAACCAAACGTTAAGCTTTAATATATTAATATTATACGAATACCCAATGATGGTATTAGGGTTTTACAATCAGAAAGCATGAAATGAAATGACAGAAAGATATATAAAACACAAACTCTAATGAGTCATTTTATAGCACAAGGACCCATGTATAAGATAACTACTAACAAACAAGGAAGGTATTCTAGAGTAGTAACAGAAACGCGTCAATATCTCTTCCAAGTTTATCCATGCAACATGGTCTTTGACTTCTAGCAGTAGGACCAGATCCCACTGTCTTCATTAATCAGCAGGGGAACTTACCTTAGCAGGGGGATCTTGACCAACCAGCAGGGGGAACTTTGACTCATGCATTTATTCCCAGCACTTAGGAATTCCTTGGTTCGGCGCGCAAGGCAGAGATTTGAAGCCAGGTACAGGAATTCGTACTCATTTATGTTGTGGGGAGGGCTCCCCCGGGGAGTTCTTCTTCACTTTCTAGGTCCCCTGTTTCTTCGGAGGATGACTCTACCAAGCATGGTATATTCCGAATGGGGGTGGTGTTTAGAGCAATAGTGCCCTCTAAGTTTGCATGTATAGTGGGGGAGCGGGATTCGATGGCTAGGGTGCGCCTACCAACGCTCCATCCACTTGCAATCTCATCCTGGTTACATGGTCGAGGGCCCATGGTTACGTCACAAGGGTTCTCGCGCTTTTCCAGTTGCGCGTACGATAGTTTTGCAAACAAATAACAAAGTGGAGATTAAGCATGTGTACTAGGGTATCGCCTCATTAGGAGTACATGGATGAAGGCTTCTTACCATGACCAAACCCGTCGTAATACTGTGGTAGGTGGTTAAAAGGTAGGGTCGCATTATAACTCAATTCAAGGGCATATAGTAGCGATTCAGGGAGCTCTTGCATTGGTATGCGATCGGCGTCTATCATCTGTGCGTTTGTTCGTTATAGGAACCAGGGACCGGGCGACTATCTTTTATCATCGTATTTGGGGTGATAAAGTAGTAATCAAAAGGGAACACTACCTTATCTACCCAGAAGAATTTGTTGTTCCATTTCTTCAGGGATTCTATCTTTTCTTTGTAGCACCGAAGGTGACCTAGGTGTTTTGAAAAAAGATATCCATCCGTTGACCCAGGAGGGGCGATAGAAGGCGCTGAATAAATTTATGGTTGGATCAATGATTTTTAATCGGCAGCTTATTTCTAAATTCGATATTTTCGCGGCTCCGATACAGTGTAGTTGGGATAAGTGTATGATTTAATAGCTTAGCACGTCGATGAGGAAGCGGCTGAGGGGGATGCGATTGTTGGAAAACTTAAATAATCTGGTATATACACCGATTTTTCCTGCTGGGAAGCTGCCAATATGCATTCGTGGGTCTGATATTGTCGGGTTTAGGTCTCAGGAGATATGGTATTTGGTTGTAAATTGGGAGAGTTCAATCTCAGAGATACGGGATACTACATCAAATAATTGAGCGACCATCCTTGTCTTCTGTAAATAACTGAGTGCGGTTTTACTTTGTAACTTTTTTGATTATGGGAAAGGAACTCTTTGTGTTTTAACAATGGAGGAAAATGAACTTGGGGGAAGAGATGAAGTATAATCGTCGATACCCGGTATTTAGTACCCTCTCATGGGTGCAGGATCGTGCGCCATGTGGAAACTGTTAATTTTATCCAAGGGTCCTATGGGGGTTTCTTCCCAATGAAGTGGTAGGAGTTTTTCACATTCTCCATTCTCCAAAAAAGTAGGTGGTAGTGGATTATGACGTGGATGGCTATTGGCGGGATTGTTTGAAATGTTTTTTGCAAAGGTACTAGATGGGGAATTTATTTCGTTAAGGGTCATTGTATGAAGAGGCTGTTATGCTTAGTAGTCTAGTAGCCGCGGTCAAGACATGCGACAACTAGACTGGGGGGACATGATGACGTATAGTCCTTATTCGGGTTGCATAACCCGATCCACGGGTACTACCCTGATCCATTGGGTATGGATTGTTACTGCACAACGCGCGTAAGGCCCAGGAGGCCCGGCAAGCCGCTGTCGCACGGTGGATAATTAATTAACCAGGTCCTCGTTGCAGCGCGACAAGATCAGACAGAATATTACCTATCTTATGGTTATATTCGCCTAAGGGAAAGAGATATACACTTACCTTGGTTATGCGGTAAGGATCAAGCTGTTTTGGGTCATTATCTCTTCTTTAAGCCGCAAGAGTAGTAGAGCCCTGCCAGGACTCTCTCAGGTATAAAAGGAACCCTCGGGGTTCTACAAAGGTACGATACACACAATACTCTAAACCCTCACATAGTACTTAAACCGATTACTTACTCTCACGTCGGAGCCTAATCGTGGGACAAGCGCCCATGGTAAGCCTGACGGTGTCTCTTTTTAGTGTGCAGGGTCTTCAAACAAGTTTCACTTGGTGCAAGAGCCGGAGTCCACAAGACCCCGAATTAAGCCTAATTCGGGTCTAGCTCGGTCCATCCAACTTTTGTATCAACATAACACTACCTTTAATCTAAGAAAACTTTAATCGAAGCAAATGATGTTGGAGTTACACATCCAATTAAAGCAAATAAAGTGTTGTGAAGGTACCTTTTTTATTTAATTTAAAGTGGATGTGAAAGGTCACTAGAAAACAATATTTGTTAGTGCTTATATAAACGGCTTATAAAGAAGCTTCAAAGGTAGAACTCGATTCCGAATCAAATCAAAAGAAAGAGAAGATCAGAAGAATTTAAGGAAGGTTGAAAGAATTTAAGATTTAACCCGCCGTGTTAATGTTATTTTAACGACAAATATCATGCCCCGAGAAGAGAATCCCCATGCCCCTTAGTGCAACGCACGGGTTTTGGAAGTCTCGTTTGTATGTATGTCTCTTTTTCTTGTTATTCATACTACAAAGATTGGTTAAAGATAACACGTTTGAATTTTTATTTTTTTAACTACAGGTTGTATTAAAAGAAAAACTAGCAAAATTTTCTTAGGGTATGTTTGGCAACACGTAGCAATAAGCAGTTGCAGAAGCAGAAGCGGTAGGCAGTAAGCAGTAGCAGTTAGTAGGACCAGTAAGTAGTAGCTTTTTATTAAAAAAGTGTTTGGTAAACATAGCAGAAGCAACAATTATAAACTATATAATTACAAAAAAGGGCAAAAAATAATTAAGGAAATAACAAAGTTATTAACAAACTAAAGGAGTATATATTTGTAACTTTAAAGAAAACTGCTAGCAGAATTTATGAAATGCTTCTCCTATCAAGCATTTCAAATAGAAGCAGTTGTATGATATCCAAAATCTAGTCGCTCCTTACCAAACAAGCTTTTAAGTCAAACTGCTAACCGCTTTTCGCTTACCGCTCCAAAATGCTTCAAAAAACTTGCTTCCAAACACAGCCCTAGTATTGAGCATTTCAACTTTGCGTTTGTATACACGTCATTATTTACACAGACTAGACTGAGAGAAACATAACCGACAAACTGAACCAGAAACCACATAACCGAAAACCACCCTTGAAAAACCAAACCAACTCTAAAATTGATGGTGCCGTTTTGGGTTTAAAAACCGTTGGGATTTAAGAACTAGTTAAACCATTAACTACGAGTACGCAGCGGAATAGATCTAGTATAAACAAACATGATTATAACATAATAAAAACAATTTAAAACCAACCTTGAATTAATTAAAGCAATCAATTAATGGATCTTGATCTTCAACTATGTTGTCCCATATTTATCTAAGAAAGAAAGTAAGAAAATAGATGAAAGTAGCTGAATTCTAGAGAGAGAAAGTAGAAAGAGAAAAGAGAGAGATGTGTGAAACTTAGGGAGGATTAGATTAAGAAAAAAATGAACAACCAACCCTCCTAACATGCTAGGAGGGAAGTTTATATAGTCCACCAACATGCGAGCTTTCATGGGCTATATAGGTTGGGTCGGGCTTGAATAAATGCTTAGTACCTTGAAAGAGGCCTTTTAAGCTAGCCATCAAGCCCGTATTATCACGACTATTATACTACCTATTACAACGTTCTAATGAACGATACATAATAAACCTATGACCGAGCATTCTTGTTTGACTCAATATTTTGAGGCTAAAAATATCCCCTAATGAGAGGTCATTCACCTTTGATATTTAGAGATTTGTAGAGATTACTAATCTCGCCATAACTGATTCTTGAACGTGTAATACTAGTCTTGTTCCTTCATGTTGTGATCTTTAAGACTTTGTTGCTGTCTTTTGACTTTGTCTTTAAAATTGAGATCTTCAAATTATCCTTGACTTTTCTTTGCCATCTTGCAATCTTGTGTGTTCATCCACATGCTCACACTATTCATCATCTTGAAAGCTTGCTTTGATCATCAGATTTAGGGAAGTCTTTAGCTTTCTTGATTGTTGAATATGTCTTTGGGTATGAGTATGTGTTTTTTTTCGAACCCTTGACTTTGCTGATTACACTATAACGCCACCTACTCGAGACAAAACATAGACACGGACTGAATGGCTTAGACATTCGTCCTAAATCGGTAGCGTTTTACCTCCGGTCGGTGAAGACTTATACGATATTAAATATCCTACCTGTTTTAGGTAGATTCAATTAAGGATCTCCTTGACAGGGTTACGCGGCAGTACTAGCTGTTCTCTTTACTCGACCGTCTCAAAGCAAGACTGCGAACATAAAGAGTGAATCAATTGGATAAATATCCGCTTGATTAAAGTCGTCAATTCAAATTCCTAGAACAAGTTTGATTCATAAAGAATCTTACCATTGTTGCTTTCTAGTTGACACAAGCTTGATCCATAAATAATCTCGCAAGTCACCTACCGTAGCGCTGTTTGAGGTTGACGCTAGAAGGATTTTCATTCGTCACTGTGAATATTAATGAATATCACACCGAATGTTCTGGCAAGACCATAAAGATATTGCGTAGAAACCTGAAACGAGTTTGAATCAATAAAGAAACAAACCACTGTTGCTTTTCAGTTTTACATATGTTCAATTCATAAAGAATCTTACACATGACCTACCGCAGTACTGTTTGATGTTAACACTGGAAGGATTTCAACTCATCATTGTGAATACTAACTAGCTAAGAACCCGTGTGATACACGGGCGGTGTAAATTTTTTTACTTATACGAATGGTAACATGTCCTGCACAAAAATTGCACAAAAGTGTATATCAACATGCACATGAAATGGACCATTTTAAAAAATATGAACACAAACCATAAGTGCAAGACATGTTCATGTAACACTTATGAACACAAACCATAAGTGCAAGACATGTTCATGTAACACTTTAAATTTTGCGAATCTTTAAAAAAAAGTTACAGTATTTAGAAAATACTAATATTAACATAACCAAAATGCAATAAGGAACACAAACCATAAGTGTTACATGAAATGGACCATCATATAGTCTACGTAAAATTTAAAGCCAAATTCCATTCAAAAGATTGGTTGGATCAATGTTTTCAGACCCGGGTCGACTCGGCCGGGTCAACCAGTTGAACCGGTTCCGGCTAAAAAAAGGGTCATATTGACCCGGGTTTCATATTTTGGAAACCCGGATTGACCCGGCGGGTTTGGGGTGACCCGGGTCAACCCGGTTCTCAAGACCCGGCCGGGTTTCGAATTTTTCGGATTTTTTTGAAATTTTTTTTTAAAGTTTACGTATTTGCGACAAAATTTTATTTTTACATATTATATTGGTTGGTAAACAATTTATATTTTCAATATATGTAAGTTTTTATGGTTTTTATAAGTATAATTTTGTTAATTATTATAAATATAAAAAATATTTTTTTTTAGAAAACCGGGTTAACCCGGGTTGACCCGGGTCGACCTGGGTTGACCCGGACCCGACGACTCGACCGGCTCGATTTAAGACCCGGGTTTTAAAACATTAGTTTGGATACATGAGGTGGATTAAAAAAGATTATCAATAGCAATAAAAGGTTAAATCAACCAAATCCTCAAAACAAACACACTCGCAACCGAACAAATTGCAAAATTTATAAGCAATGCATAAGATCTATATTCTATAATAGACAACTAAACCGAAAGATTATATTCAAATACATATTAACACATTTTGGTAAAAAAAATTATTGTTATACCACTTGGAAGGGCATGAATATTCTCTTCTTCAGTTTGCAAGTCTCTTCTTCAGTTTGCAGCGAGGACCTGAACTGCAATATTATCACAGCTACTCAGCTAAGATTATAATAATGAAAACAAAACAAAAATTAGAGCATAAACTTGAGTATTGATAAGGATTATCAAACCTTCAATAAACTATCACATAATGGCGTGATTTAAAGACATCCCGGTCACATGAGCACGTTGTAAACTACGACAGTGTATGATATTTGCTTTGATATAAGGAAATTTTGAATTTTGAATTCTTGGTTCAAGAGCTATGATATTTCCAAGAAACGTGTTTTTTAGAAAAGTAATTGAAGACCCGTGACTCTATAAATTTCAAAACGCAAAAAGGTGATTTATTTTAGATAATTATAAATAATGATATTACAATCATTATTACATCATCGGCATGGCGATTGATTATCTAGTTGATTGACACGTCGTAAAAATGACATCAGCCAAAAGTCTCTTTTAATAGAATGTATAGATTAGTATCACTCTGAGTGTTCTAGCAACATCGCAAGGATCTATCATAGGACTCTCTTCATCATCATTCCGTGTGTCCTAACGAGATTTGATTGATCTCTTGGCTCTAGACTCGATTAGTGCACTTTTAGTGGTCGGAGGTTGGAGTCGATGCCACCTTTCAATATCAACTATCTCGGAGTGAGAAAGTTAATAGAAGTCGTGTTCATCTCCATGACAATAAAACAAACTTCTTTTGAGAGAAGACTGAGTCAGCTGGGGAGGGGTTGTGCATTACATCACTGGGTCCATGATGCGTTGTCTTCATGATGCGTTGACCCGGTTTCTGCCTAAATTGTATGGATGACTTCTTTCTTTAGACACTTTATCCTTACATTTCTTTTTCATTCTTCAACCCCTTCAGTGCTTACCAAGACATCATCACTAGCACCTTGTTGTGATTGTTCTAGTGCTAGCTTCAGTACTTAGTCGGCATTCAGCTACGTTCACATTCTACTCCATCTTTCCAAAGGACTTCTAATAGTCTATTGGATTGTCCCTGGGAAGATCCCTCTGGTTCTGATTGGATCATAGGACTTGTATCTAACCACCCTTTTGACACCAATAACTTCGTGAATTAAAGATGTTGTGGTTATGAGATCGTAACCATAAACTACTTTAAATTCTAACAAAGTGTTTGAAAAACATTTAACACCTTGCTAGTTTTCTCGTTTTAGAAAAGCTCCCCCTTCACACGTGCATCGATAATCGAAAGTGTTTCGCACATGTGGGAAGAGTTAAGTGCATGAATATTTAGATCACATTTTAATCACATTTTCTCCCCAATCTCTAATATATAAAATCATTTGATATTAGAGTTACCAAATTTGATTAAAATATATTGTGAAAAATAGTCTTAAAAATCTACGGGAGAAATGTAAAACCCGCATGCTTTTACCATGAACATACACTACGTAAACATATGAACAAATAAAAAATTTCCTTTTATATCATGAACACATGTCACGATTATTAATTACAGAAACTACGTACGTGTTATTACACGATAAGTATTAAGTACGTGATATTACACGATACTTATTAACCATAATAACTATAATCACGAACATGAATCACGAACATTAAAAACACGAACACGTAAACTACGTACATATTTATTATTATACGATAAATATCGATTACGTACAAATATTATTATAACACGAATAATTAATTATGATATAACACGAAAACGCTAACGAATGAACACGTAAATTATAAGACATGAAAATCGTATGCATTTCCCTTGTGGGCCCCTTATAGCTGCGGACACAAGACAAGGGAGGGCCCAGGCCCAATTTGGTTTTACATAAATAAACAAAAGGGATTTTACACATTCATTTTTACAGAGTTTTTCTAAAAATTAAAAACCCTAGTTCTTCCTTGTCCTCTCTTTGGCCGCCGACTACAAGAACACCAAAAGTGGTGTTGGGTTGATTTTGGTTATTGAATTCTATTGTTAGTGTTCGTGTTATTAATCCTCATTTGATTCACGTATTCTGTTAGCCCTATATTTTATATAGCCGAACAAGAATGTAATAGGCTGATACAAAGATTTTATTAGGTTCAATAAAGTTCTCGGTATCTTCTCGAATCGATCACGGTTCAAAGTGGAATAGTTGTTCTTGGTTACTAAAAAGGGGTTTGGTTTCTATTCTACTAAAAAGGTTTAAATGCACAAAGATAAAAAATTAAACTAAAAGCAGTTAATAAAATAAGACTGAAATTGAATTAAAATTAAACAATAAACAGTAAAATACCCTTACTTGCAAAACAACTGATTCGGAATAAAACAACTGATTTGGAATAATTCTATTGATCCGGAATAATTCACTCATCTGGAATATATGGTTCATGCGGAATAAGGATTTGATTCGGAATAAGCTTGACTCGGAATAATATGGTTCATGCGGAATAGTTGTTCATTCGGAACATTTGCTTGATTCGGAATGTTTTCTTTGATTCGGAATAAAATACTAAAAAGCTTGATTCGGAATAATGACTGATCCGGAATAAAATACTAAAAAGCTTGATTCGGAATAATTTGGTTTACTCGGAATAAAACTTGACTCGGAATAATTTTGACAAGAACCTTCATTCGGAATATAGATACTCATCCGGAATATTGATTATACCGGATGAACAAACTGATCCGGAATAATTTGAATGAAAACTTTGGTTCGGAATACTCTAACTGATCCGGAATATTAAAACTGATTCGGAATAATAAAAATAAAAGCTTCGTTCGGAAAAAAAACTTTATCCGGAATAACTAATCCAAAACCTTCATTCGGAACATTTTGTTTATTCGGAATAACTTAACTAGAAAGCTTCATCCGATATATTATGACAAAACCCTTGATCCGGAATGTTGTATTTATTCGGAATCTGGGGAGCTTGAAGCCGAAGAACAGGGAAGTATCAAAAATACGATTTTAAGCCAAACTCAACCAAGTTTTTAACCAAAACTTAAACCAAGATAACTACTAATCATCTAATAATCATAAACATCAAACCAAAACAATAAAAACACAAAACCCACTTACTTTAAATGATTAAAATCAACCAAATAAGAACTTAAGACTTTGAATCAAAAAGAGAAAGATATACAAGATTAAAGGAAAGATGATATTGATTGATTAAGGTTAAGTAAACAAAAGGGAAGATTAAAAACTTACAAGATCTTTGATTCAACAAAAATGAAGAATCACCAACACCTTAATGGTGTTGGTTTCCTACGAAATAAGAAAAAGAAAAAAGACTGGAAAATAAAAACTTGTCTAATGTGTGGGAGGGGATCCTCTATTTATAGGAGGTGTGGTTGGTTGGTGAGTGGGATTTCTCCCTTTCTTTTTGTCTTCTCGTCTTTTCAGAAAAGTTGACGTTTTCGATTTCGATTCGGGATTTGTCGACGAATAAATTCAACTCGTCTTTTAATTTCTTCGTTTAATAGACTTGAGTTCTTCGACATATTTAAATCTTTCATCTTTGGTCCTTTTCTTCGATAAATCTTCAAATATGCCCATTGACTTCAAATCTTTTGCATCCCTTGGACAATAGACTTCGTCTTGAGTCTTTTTCTTTGACAAAACCCGTGCAATCCCGTGTTTTGTTCAATATTTATCCGGTTGGCTCTGAAAACACAACAAACACACAAACCACGCATAATTCCAAACAAATGATATAAAATACGCGCTTTGGTCTTGTTTTAGCAAGAAATAAGTGGTAAAAGGATGGGTGTTTTCACACCTATCAAATCCCCTACACTTAACCATTGCCATTCCTTCATGCAATGCTTAGTGATAAAGCAAATTTACACTTTTCTCATAATCAATCAACCTTGGCCTTATTAACATACTACTAAAACAAAAATTTAAACTACTATGAAGAAATAAAGCTTTAAAGGAAACAAAAGGGATAGAAAACCATTTTCACTTGAAAATAGCTACATGGAAATAACTTGCAAAGAGATCTAAGACCTACATTAGGGCTTTGGTTGCTGCAAAGATTTATCACCCTCAAGTTTCACGTTCCCCAAACTAAGCTTAAAAACGAGATCATTGTTATTATAAGTTAGCAAAACAAACACTTACACACATGGCTTAATTATATGCTTAAACTCCCTTATTCCTAGGTGTATCTCTTATATTTTATTGTTGTCTTAGAATGATCACGAAGATGCATTTTTGGACTTATTGCGATAGTTTATTTAGGCTGAAAGCAAAGTAGGACGATTTGATTAA
Organism: Glebionis coronaria; assembly: GCA_025667525.1. Taxonomy (NCBI): domain Eukaryota; kingdom Viridiplantae; phylum Streptophyta; class Magnoliopsida; order Asterales; family Asteraceae; genus Glebionis; species Glebionis coronaria. The sequence goes on from CM046878.1 coordinate 340,612,584, forward strand.
TAGTTAGCTAAAAGACAAAATCTCTTAAAACTGCTTCTCGGGACCTCAAAAAGTTCATATCTTGGCATAACTCGCTTCACGATTTGAGACCTTTCTCGGGCCGATATTTGGCATGTACTTCATACTTCATATCTTGAGAGACGTTCTTGAGATAATGGTCTTCTCTTCGTTAATAGAGTTTCTTCACTTGGAGACTTTTGAGGGATACTCCAACTTTGTTGACCACGACTTCATCATTATTTCTTCAATCGTTAATTGGGATTTTGAGATACAACGATCCGCCTCCTTTTCGGACTTGGATCTATTTATCCTCATACCTTGTTAGGGTCTTTTCGGATAGACTTCTCCATGATATTTATGGGAGTTGATTGCTTTTCGTCGTGAGTCTTGATCCTTCATATTGATTTTGGGAATAATGCCTTTCACATCCCCTTGGATCTTTAGCAATAAAATGGAATCCTCATGCCTTGTTAGGGCCTTTTCGGACTCGTCAATCTTCGCGCCCCGCTTCATTAGTTATGCCTTGGCTATGAACTCTTATCATTACCGAGCAACTTTTAAACGATCTTGGGCTAGAAGCTAAGTTATTCAATAAAATCGTACGACCTTACTTATTGCAGATAAATTATTAGCAAGCGATGGGAGAATAGGCTTATAATCACACCAAGTGTTCTTGTGCAAGAATACCGACTTATAATTGACTCTATCATTTCTCGTTCTCCACAATTTAAAATCTCAAGTAATGAGACTCGTGGATGCTTAGCCTAATAAACCAATTAAGGTCTACATGGTTAAGGATACTTGCTAGAATAAACTTGGATAAGTTTATTCGGGTTGAGTCAAAATAATCGCAACGGGCCTAATATGTCAAAGACTTCTAAACTAGCTACACCACTTTATTAATATTTTTGACTTTATTGTGGGATATATACATATGAAAGCAACGATAAAAATTTAAAAATTACGACTATATGGCCAAAGTTAATTAAAAATTTGAAAAATGCTGAAAAATATGATTTTTTGGTTAAATGAAGGCATTTTAATGGAAAAGTCCACTTAAAAATTCAATAGAAGTCTCCCCTACACTTAATATAAACATTGTCCTAAATGTTTAAGCATGTGGGAAAAGTCTCCCCTACACTTATGACATTCTGCACGTTGGTTAAATCAAGCTAAGGAAGAGACGACTAAAGTGATCAATTTCAAATGTAAGTATGAAGAAAATTGAATCACGATAGTTGAGAGCTAGAACCGGATTGCGGATAACACACGGGAGCACGGTTCTTCAAAGGTTCCAAAAGTGCATTCATTCCTGTAATCGCATCACCACACAAACACAAACAACCTATATAGGCCCCCCTACACTTAGGAGGTAAAACGGAAAGGGATAGATACTCGGGTTGCCTCCCGAGGAGCGCTTTTTTTGTTAACCGAGTCACGAGCCTGACTCGACCCAAAACTAGTTCATGGGAAACGTGGTGAGGGATGGAATCATCTCATGAGAGATGTCCTCACCAAAGTACAACTTCACTCGTTGGCCATTCACCTTAAAATTAGGTCCATTAGGTTGAGCGAGCTCGAGAGTACCATATGGAAAAATTTGGGCAATAGTGAATGGGCCGGACCAACGAGATTTGAGTTTGCCCGAAACGATTTCCAACCGAGAGTTAAAGAGTAAAACTTTGTCTCCAACTTGGAACTCTCGGTTTTTAATCTTAGAGTCATGAATGAGCTTAGTCTTTTCCTTATAGATCAAGGAATTTTCATAAGCATCATTCTGGAGTTCATTGAGCTCATTGAGTTGGATTTTGCGTAGGTCACTGGCTTTGTTGATGTCGAAGTTAGCCCACTTCAAGGCCCAGTAAGCCTTGTGCTCCAACTCAATGGGGAGGTGGCATGCTTTCCCGTACACAAGACGATATAGTGTACAACCAATCGGAGTCTTATATGCGGTACGAAAAGCCCACAGAGCATCATCAAGTTTATCGGCCCATGAGGCAAGATGCTTTCCCGCGGTTCGTTCAAGAATTCGCTTTAACCCTCGGTTAGAGATTTCAGCCTGACCATTAGTTTGTGGGTGGTAGGCGGTGGAAAGACGATGATTGACACCATACTTATCCATGACTCTTGCGATCTGATCATTGCAAAAATAAGTCCCGCGATCACTAAGAATGGCACGAGGCACATCGAATCTAGCGAATAGCGACTTCAAAAAGTTACAAACCACCCTTGCGTCGTTAGTGGGTAAAGCTTTGGCTTCAACCCATTTAGAAACATAGTCAACGGCTACAAGGATGTATTTGTTTCCTTTAGATGAAGGGAATGGCCCCATAAAGTCGATGCCCCATACATCAAAGATTTCACATTCTTGTATGAAATTTTGAGGCATCTCATCTTTATGTGTGATCTTGCCTTGTCGTTGGCAAGCATCACAATTTTTCACCATTTCGTGAGCGTCACGATAAATGGAGGGCCAATAAAATCCCGAGTCAAACACTTTCTTAGCAGTGAAGTTGGGACCAAAGTGACCACCGGTGGGTCCTTTGTGGCAAGCTTCGAGAATGTCTAAAGCTGCCGGTCCATCAACACATCGGCGAATAATCAAATCAGCGCATTGTTTGAAGAGATACGGGTCATCCCAGAAGTAAGTCTTAATATCTTTAAAGAACTTTTTCTTTTGTTGGGATGTTAACCCGTCAATGAGAATTCCACCCGCCAAGTAGTTTGCAATGTCCGCAAACCACGGGTTCTCATCAAAATTCGAGTGGATAGACATTAAGGTCTCAAGGGGAAAAGAGTCATTGATCTCTTTGTTCGGATGATCCCCTTGATAAGGATCCTCAAGTCTACTGAGATGATCCGCGGCTAGGTTTTCAGCTCCCTTCTTATCACGAATTTTGATGTTAAATTCTTGAAGTAGCAAAACCCAGCGAAGAAGTCTTGGTTTAGAATCCTGTTTAGTTAACAAGTAATTCAACGCGGAATGGTCCGTGTACACGATGGTAGTGGAGAGGACAAGATATGGGCGAAACTTTTCAAAAGCATAGACAACAGCTAAAAGCTCTTTTTCGGTTGTCGTGTAATGCAATTGAGCCCCTGTCATTGTCTTGCTAGCGTAATGGATTGGTTGGAAGTGTTTGTTCACTCTTTGGCCCAAAACCGCTCTGTCACACCCCACCATGGCGGAATATGGGGCGCGACGTATGGATATCATCACAACAATAGTATGTCTATAGAGAGAACTATATGAAATAAGAAATGTCATAAAATGGAGACACAAAGTCATGACAATATCTCATCGAACTCAGGAGTCTAGGTAAGTAGGTAACAGTCCTACCGCTTACCCAAGACAAATAAATAACACTAACAATCACATATAGGTGCCAACAATATCACTACGAAACAATCAGAAAGAAAATAAACTAAGAATGAAACGGGGATTCTCCTTCTATATGCATTCCTAAGCTTCTCCAATCCTAGCCACTTATGTTCTCATGCTTAACCATAGTATCACCTTAATTTTCCTTAATTTATTTCAGCTCCTAAAGCCTCCAAAACCTCAAAACCGTAAAACTAGTCAAATTTACGCGTTTTACCGTAAAAGACGTAAAATATACACTTTTAAAAAAAATCTCAAGTTTTGAAATAAACTTTATAACTAAGTCCTAAATGACTTAAAACCACCCCGAAAAATATTCATATGACTAATTACCTCATCCGAGACCTCCAAAAGCTAAACCGTAAATCCTAAAAAAAATATACTATTACTATAATACTTATACGTATACGTAAACACCAAAATATCACCATTTCATTTCATAGTCACTAAATGTGAGCTCATGAACATGAAATAACCGCTCCTCGATTTACTTATGAGTACTCTATACTCATAAACGATAACCACACCAACCTCGTTCACACAAAATAAACACGTAAACACACAAATCAAGTAATCACACATAAAATAACCTAAAAATAAGACCAAGTGACGAACCTCAAAACCACGGTTGTCACATCACTCCCTCCTAATAGAAATCTCGTCCCGAGATTTACTCCTTAGGATCAAACACACAAACAACAAATCACACGAGGATACTTGTTCTAAACGAACTCCTCTCATTTCCATGTGAACTTTAGTTCAAGTCTCAAATTACCACATATACTAACCAACAATATTTAAATTTATTGCCAAACTCTTGACCTCACAGTCAATAAATCTCATAAATGACTCTTTGATAAAACAAAGACTCTTATTAACACAAGTCCCGAATAACCGTACAGGCAAAATGCATTCTCAAACAACCTTTACCAATCCCAATACATGAAATGTATCATGTATACAACTTATTTTCCCCAGGTAATTCTATGCTCATATGCTACTGGTCCGATCTTTCCAAAGATCATAAATGGACCTCCGAAACTCTACGTCAACTCTTCCATTTTACTAAAACATACCACCCGTTACTATGGGTGAAACTTCATACACAACTTTGTCACTAACTCTAGTGGTTTCCTCCATCTCTACATAGCATCCAAATCCTTGCTCCACGTATCGTCATGCTTCGCAAATTCATCCAGTCCTTCTGATAATGCCAAGATCCGCTCATTATCCAATCCACCTCTTCATCCTCCGAAATGCTTCCTCATCCTTCTTCACTTCGCCCCTTGCTGGTTCCATGATATGCCATCATCTCTAACTATTCATCATGGTAGACTTAATACTAAAACTCACACTTTGAAAATCTCACGTATACTTCCACTCCAAAACTAACACATACTTCACCTCACTCTCCTTCTTAGACTTTGAGTAGATCAAGATGTCGTCGATACACGCGATGACAACTCATTTATATACGTTCATGCACACTCGCTTCATTGTCTCCATGAAATCCGCTAGTGCTTGGCGAAGCCAAATGCATAACCGTAAACCCAAAGCGTTCATACAACATCCTTAGCAGTTTCAACTATGTCCTTGCACCCTCTCTTAGCGGCAATACGAATAAATTCCTACCTCGTTCTACTTGCAAAATTCTACACGCATTTTAAAAGACCAATGCTTCCTCTCATCAGACCACTCAACCACTTTCCACATCTAATCTACTACTAAGCAACTCAACTTTTATCCGGCATTCCCTGCAATTTCTAACAGCTCTTGTTTTTAAATCACTCCATCAACGATTTGCCTTGGAAAGGCACTAACTACAACTCCTCTCACCTCCCCTACTTGCTCTATTTATGGTTCTACCTCACCGTAATAGGCAAACCTACTAAATTTCAGGAAATTTTCGGAAAACTTACATACCCTACGAACAATCATAAATACCTTTGAGGTATTGTATCCCCTTCCAACACCCTCTATGGCGCGTTACTTGTGCTAGTATCCCACAAATCTCTATTTATCTCCTTGGTACTCCTAAGAGACCTCATGACCACCTTAGTTCGTCTACGAACTCCTTTCCTCCCCACTAAGGGCATTCCGACCATTCTCTCATGGTCACCTACTTAAGCGTGTAGGCGCGACCAAGTCTTTCATATGACTACCTCAACGCTCCCGAACAATACGAAACCAAAACTACATCCTGAATCCATCAGATACGATCAACAAATCAAACCAACGGATAACTAACGACATTTCACGTGCACCAGTTAAAACAAGTCAAAACCATGAGACTCGAAAGAAAACTCAAACCCAAACGTGTATCAATTCAAAATGACCCATGACAACGAAAAATAATCCAAGAAACACCCAATGGCAACCAAACAGATTACGCCCCGCGACATATTATTTAAACCGTGCAAAAGATCGACTTTTCCAAAAGAATATATATCTTTTTTTTTATTATTACCTCCCACATCCATGTGACTCAAACAATATACCAACAACCTTCTAGGCGATCTCAAAACTCAACCCAAAGACTAGGTATCCCGTGCACCCCAAATAAAAATAAACTACTATTCAAAACTCAAACTTGAACCCGACACTTGTACAACAATTCCGACCAGTCCATTGACCTCCCATGACTATACTTTCTGAATATTTGAAAAGTACGTTCCGAGTACATAATTTTTGCCTTTTGAATCACTCAAAAAACTCTAAAAAAACGAACAAGTTATGACCAAAACAGTTTTATACTAGTTGTTTTTTAAAAAAACTTAAGATTAAACTTAGTGATTAATGTAATCCTTTTAAATGACAAATATAATTGTATGTGTAACCTTCATAAACTCATTTAACCTTGTATTAATAATTATAAATGACGTGAATCGGTTAAACCCAATTATATAAACTATGTAAGTAGAAAGAAATTTTACTTCACTTTATTTTAAAGAAAGTCCTTTAGAATTTGAAATATATAAGTGTTGATTACAAAGAAATCTTATGTTACATCTTGTTTCAAACACGACTCCAACACATTACCCTTATTTACCGAATACAACCAACCATCTAACTCAATATATACCGACCAAAAGAAATGCAAGACCCAACACAAAAGATTTCATTATCTCAAAAGAAATCCCAAGTTATTTCAGTAGACTTGAAACCAAAAACACCATTTTAAAACGTACACGTGAAATACGAGACTCAAAGAATACGCTACAAGACACACTTCAAAAGATTCAAAACGTCGGTGGAACTCCAACAAACTCCAGCACCATAAAACACGACAAACACGAGGTACGTTCAAGTTATAATAACTAGTGAACGACCATATACCATAACCCAACACGTAGTAGTATATATACATCCGCATATATATACCTATCGAATCTCCCAAACATACTCGTTATCATACATGTCAAGTCAATCAATCGCTTTATACGCTCGTTTTTCCATACGAGTAATCACCATCTAACCGTGCCACAACAAGGCATAAAGCCCACCTCCAAAACCAAACCATATCGTGTGACCCCATAATCACACAACACCACTATAATCCCAAAACATATAACACAAAAAGAACAATAGCCATATCATAGGAAGCCAATACATAAACCCATATATATACGTATAGCCAAATTCTACATCTCATCATATACAAGCATGTATTAACCCTCTTTCATGCAATCATACTTGAGAACCCATTGAAGTTGTGGTACTTGTATAACTATGTTGGCCACCATACTTATACAATTACCCTTTCCCCAATGCACTCCCTCCTATGATGACACTTATAAGAATCAATACAACATATAACACAAAAATCCATCTACTCACATAAGCTCATCACCACATAAACAATAAAGTCCAAAACTCCATCTATTAAAATAACATAGTAATACTCTTGAAATACGTAAATCCATAGTCTAGCTAAAACATCATAGACTAAGTCCAAAACGAAAACATAATCAGTTATAAGTCATGTCGCCCGTAAGAGTGGAAACAGCTTAAAATCCTTCCTATCCACCTACTCCTAGTAACTCGAACCACCACACGATTCTTAGGGAACATGACTTAAACATCAAAAGAAAATAACATACCTCAGGTATGTAAAATAACTCGATAAAAGATAGAATCTACCTTGTACTAAATTATGTACTATAATGTACAATTTAAGCAAAATACTACAGTGACTAGCGTGGACGATTATGGTTCAACCCGCACTAGTCACAAACCCGAAAAGAAAATAACATGTGACTAAGTATGAACATACTACGGTTCAATTCATACTAGTCAAAAAATCGCAATAAATAACATCCAAACACATCAATTAATATAAAATGCACACATACTCCTATGACGCCTATATGCAGGGACCCTTAAGCTATAGACTAGGCTACGCGACTAGGCAACCTAATTCTATATAACCTGTCTCTGATACCATTCTGTCACACCCCACCATGGCGGAATATGGGGCGCGACGTATGGATATCATCACAACAATAGTGTGTCTATAGAGAGAACTATATGAAATAAGAAATGTCATAAAATGGAGACACAAAGTCATGACAATATCTCATCAAACTCAGAGTCTAGGTAAGTAGATAACAGTCCTACCGCTTACCCAAGACAAATAAATAACACTAACAATCACATATAGGTGCCAACAATATCACTACGAAACAATCAGAAAGAAAATAAACTAAGAAGGAAACGGGGATTCTCCTTCTATATGCATTCCTAAGCTTCTCCAATCCTAGCCACTTATGTTCTCATGCTTAACCATAGTATCACCTTAATTTTCCTTAATTTATTTCAGCTCCTAAAGCCTCCAAAACCTCAAAACCGTAAAACTAGTCAAATTTACGCGTTTTACCGTAAAAGACGTAAAATATACACTTTTAAAAAAAATCTCAAATTTTGAAATAAACTTTATAACTAAGTCATAAATGACTTAAAACCACCCCGAAAAATATTCATATAACTAATTACCTCATCCGAGACCTCCAAAAGCTAAACCGTAAATCCTAAAAAAAATATACTATTACTATAATACTTATACGTATACGTAAACACCAAAATATCACCATTTCATTTCATAGTCACTAAATGTGAGCTCATGAACATGAAATAACCGCTCCTCGATTTACTTATGAGTACTCTATACTCATAAACGCTAACCACACCAACCTCGTTCACACAAAATAAACACGTAAACACACAAATCAAGTAATCACACATAAAATAACCTAAAAATAAGACCAAGTGACGAACCTCAAAACCACGGTTGTCACACGCTCCAATAGCAAAGTCGCTAGCATCGCACATCAACTCAAAGGGTAGCTCCCAATTAGGGGTAACCAAGACCGGTGCCTTAGTTAGCTTATCCTTAAGAAGGTTGAAGGCTTCAATACACTCTTTGGAAAAGTTAAAAGGAGTATCTTTTTCCAAGAGGTGGGTCATCGGGCGAGCGATTTTAGAAAAATCTTTGATGAATCGACGGTAGAAGCCCGCATGACCGAGGAAACTTCTCACACCCTTCACGGTTGAAGGTGGAGGTAATTTGGATATGACATCAACTTTAGCACGGTCCACTTCGAGACCGGCTTTAGAGATTTTGTGTCCTAGCACGATGCCCTCTTTTACCATGAAATGGAATTTTTCCCAATTTAGAACAAGGCGAGTGTCTTCACACCGCTTAAGCATACGTTCTAAATTGGCAAGGCAAGCAGAGAATGAATCGCCATAAACCGATAAATCATCCATGAAGACTTCCATAGTTTCTTCAACCATGTCATGGAAGATAGCTATCATACACCTTTGGAAAGTCCCGGGAGCATTGCATAAGCCGAAAGGAATTCTTTTGTAGGCAAATGTTCCATAAGGACAAGTGAATGTGGTTTTCTCTTGGTCTTTTGGATCGATGGGAATTTGAAAATACCCGGAGAAACCGTCTAAGATGCAGTAATAGTCATTACCCTCTAGACGCTCGAGCATTTGATCCATGAAAGGAAGAGGAAAGTGATCTTTTCTCGTGGCATCATTGAGTTTGCGATAGTCGATACAAACTCTCCACCCAGTAACGAGACGAGTAGGAATCAACTCGTTGTGTTCATTGTGAACAACGGTTATTCTGCCTTTCTTTGGCACACAATGGACGAGACTTACCCATGGCGAATCCGAAATAGGGTAAATCATGTCGGCATCAAGAAGTTTGATAACCTCTTGTTTGACGACGTGATGAATTCTAGGATTAACCCTTCTTTGGCTTTGGATTGCGGGTTTAAAGTCATCTTCCATGAGAATTTTGTGAGTACAAAAGTTTGGATCAATTCCGTGGATATCGGAAATTTTCCAAGCAATTGCCTTCTTATGATCTTTAAGCACGGCGATAAGGCGAGATTTTTCTTCTTCTTTCAAGTCCTTAGCGATGATGACGGGCGACTTCTTCTTGTCTTCAAGAAATACTTACTCGAGATCAGGTGGTAACTCCTTAAGCTCTAAATCCGGAGGATTTTCGATGGAAGGCGTAGTCAAATTCGGTTCATCGATAGCAATATCCTTGGGAGATGGTGGAGAAATATGGTCCTCATTGAGAAGTTTCTCAATGGTACGACTGTCTTCATCCCAATCGGTGGGAGAATCGTCATATTTTAAGTTCACATCTCCCAAAGTGGCTTCAAATTCTGTCAAAAGGAAATCACTTTCTCCAAATGGAGTTAGTGATGGAGTAAGAGAGGCAACGGTCTCAACATTGGGAAGAGAGGTAAGACTATTTTTGCAAGCATCATTAAAGTGTTCTTCACAAGCCTCATCAAGAACGTTGATACAATTAACACTCTCGTATGAATAAGGCTGTTTAGAAATCTTACCCATGTTGAAGACAATTTGACCGTCATCGGACTCTCATGATAAGCTCACCCGCTTCTACATCGATGAGAGTGCGACCGGTCCTCAAGAATAGACGTCCAACGATTAACGGAACACGAGGATCCATCTCGTAGTCAACGACAACAAAATCCGCCGGGAAGGTGAATTTGTCAACGCCAACGAAAACGTCTTCGGCTATCCCCACTGGATAAGCAACCGTACGGTTAGCTAATTCCAAAGTCATTTTGGTGGGGACTAGCTCGGGGAGAGACAATTGCTTCCAAACGCTTAGAGGCATTAAATTGATACTAGCACCTAGATCGGCTAGGGCCATGCAATTCTCTACTCCCGGGAAGTTGCAAGGGATTAAGAAGCGACCCGGATCACCAAGTTTGGTTGGCAATTTCCTTAAGAGAACCGCAGAGCAATTCTCGTTAAGTTGGGTATTAGCAATATCAAGAAGCTTTTCCTTGTCACTAAGAATATCTTTAAACATCTTCGCGTATTTGGGTATGTGAGCGAGAGCCTCAGCAAAGGAGATGTTGAAATTCAATTGTTTAAACATTTTGAGAAAGTTTGAAACTTGAATATCGTCCTTGTTGTCTTCTATTGTCGGCTGAATTAAATCGTTGCATCATTTAATCGTTTTCATTTAAGTCATTTGTTTTGATCTTGTCGCCTGAATTAAGTGGTTGGATATTAATTCGTTGCAGCATTAATAGTTGCAGCATTATCAGTGGTGGGTCCGGTTTGATTTGGCGGCTGACCCTAACAACTTGGCGGCTGACCTTAACATCATTTTGGTCGGCTGACATTCTAATAATTCCAAATCATTGAAGTCGGCTGACATTGGATCAATAATTGGTTTTGGATCATTAAATAGTCATTCTGTCGTCTGATTATTTATTGTTTCTTAAAGTTGGTTCCAATTCATTGGTCCTGTGTTTGCTGACTATCTATTGTTTCTTAAACGTTAGTTAATATCACGTGTCCTTGTTTATTGATTGAATCTGGGTTTCGGTTATTTTTTGTTTTTACGATAAAGAAAAAAAAAGTTACTGTTTGTTTAGGGTTTATTTTTCGTGGTTAGGGCTGTGTTTGATTGAACATGGATTCGAGCAATGAAAGTGATAAGCCATTGTTTACAGGTTGGAATGATAGGGATATGGTGTCTAATCTTAAGGTTTTAGTAACGTTAGAGGAGATATCCAATTTGTTTTCTATTCCTTTGAATACTGTGCGTGACATTGAAGTGTTTGCAAATGGTGTTAAGGCAAACAAATTTCCTAAATGGTCTACCTTACCTAAGGAGACCACTATGCTTTATTATGAAGTTTTGTGTGAACGCCATTTGAATCTTACTAGCAAAACTTCTTCACTCAGTTCAGGTGGTTCGAGTGTGCACTCAGCACAAATGGCTAAGGAAACAGATGAGTCTATTCCAAATGTTTCCTCTTCTTGTGATGTATCTTTGGATCTTGCAGCTAAGACTGCAAGCATTAATGGTATGCAACCGTGTAATCTACATGAGGTTTTGAAATTATTTGGTGTAACGATTTGCACGGTTGGTGATGCGGGTGAATTTATGCATGAATTAAGAATGAAGAAAAATCTTCTGTGGGAATTGATCTCACATGACCGTGCTAAAGAAATTCTGGAGTTAGTTTGCAAATTTGAAGCTGATATGGTTACGTCTACTAATGGAGGTATTAATGCAGTCTCTTCTTCGTTTAATTCTGATAATGTCTGTGAAGGGGTTAATATCTCTATTCCTAAGAAGGTTGTTGAAAAAGTAAATACTCGCTACCAAAACACTTTATATGGTTATTTTCTTGGTAAAAGGATTGCATTTCCTGTGGTTGAGTATTTTGCTAAGAATCACTGGGCAAAGCATGGTCTTAAGCGTATTATGATGAATGAGAAAGGTTTTTTCTTTTTTCAATTTGGGTCTAGTGAGGGTCTTAATGCGGTTCTGGAAGGTGGTCCGTGGATGGTTCGTAATTCACCAATTTTTCTTAAGAAATGGACTATGAAAACGAATCTTCTAAAGGAGGAACTAACCCGTATTCCGGTATGGGTCAAGTTTCATGATGTCCCGCTACAGGTTTTTGAAGAGGAAGGTATTAGTTTAATTGCTTCGTTTCTTGGTAAGCTTATTATGATGGATAATTATACTGATAATATGTGCAAAGAGTCTTGGGGTCGTTGTAGTTTTGCTCGTTGTCTTATTGAGATGAATGCTGATTCGGAGTTTATAGATAACGTTACTATTGGTGTCCCTGATCTTGAAGGCTCTGGTTGTACTAAGGAATTAATTCGTGTTGAATACGAATGGAAACCCCCTAGATGTCATATTTGTAATATTTTTTGTCATGCCTTTGATTCTTGTCCAAAAAATGTCAACCCTAAAACGGTTGAAAATGTGACAACTCATGTTGATAATGATGGATTTCAACAAGTGCAAAGCAAGAGGAAGAAGTCCAAAGGTAATTTAGGGAATCAAGTTCCGAGAGGTGTTCCATTGAGCAAGGGTTTCCAAACAGGTAACACGGTTGCATTTCGTCCAAAAACTCACTTGGATACTACAAGTACGAGTGGTAATAATAGTAGGAAGTTGAATACTAAATCTGGTCAGTTGCAGCAGTCTAGCAATCCTAATGGTCCGAACAAGGGTAAAGCTCAAATGAGCTGTGTTTCTACATCTAATAAATTTTCAACTTTGTCCATGCCTGGTATTGACGAAGGGGTTCAAGTAAGTGACGAAGATAATGAGGAGGAGGAGGGAGTCGAGGTCGTCTTTGATGAATCGGTGAATCTTCTCAACACTAATATTGGGGCAAGCACTCCAACTGGCTGATCCCATGTTGATATTTTATTATTTTCCTCGTAACTTCATGTTATCATCTTGGTTTTTGTCTAGTTTATATATTTCCAGTATTCTAGACTAGTTAATGTTTATGGCCTGTCATAAACATTTTGTTTAACAAGCTGCCTGTAGCTTGCGGTTAATGTGGTAGTTCAGCCACATTCCTTGTACTTCAACGCTTTTTTTGGTTCTATTTACCGGGGTCATTGTTACCCTTTTACCAAAAAAAAAAAAAAAAAAAAAAAAAAGAATATCGTCCTTGCTTTTGAGCTTCTCTTTCCTCAACCTTGAGGGATAAGGTATATCGGAAGAAGAGGAAAGCTTTGGAATAGTAGGATCACTCACATCCTTGGGTGGTGAAGAGGTAGAAGTAAGAGGTGGAGGAATTGGGGAAGTAGAAGGTTGAGGAATAGAAGTAGGTGACTCGTTTTCCTTTGTCAAAATCACCGGTGTAGGTATAGGAAGCTCGGGTTCCTTGGTACCTTTTCCACTGCGAGTGGTGATTGCTTTCATCTCCCCTCTTGTATTAGCAACGGTGTTACTCGGAAGAGTACCCGAAAAAGAGGGTTGATTACCTTGGAAGAAACCAGCCACCATGTCCCTTAGGTCATTCGTTTGACTACTCAAAGAATTTCGCATATCGGCTCTAAGATCATTCCCTTGTTTCACCATGTCGCCCTTCAAATTAATAGTTTGGGTCTGTAGATTCTTCACCAACACATCACTCGTCTGCATGTACGTTTCGACCTCGTGGTTGAAAACGGTGGGTTGGGTAGGAGGAGGTGCTTGATAAGCAGGTGGTTGGTAAGGAGCGGGTTGGTAAACTTGAGTAGGATTTTGAGGTGGATATGGTTGTCTTTGAGGTGGTTGGTATGGTGCACGAGGTTGGTTTTGAGTAGTTCGGTTAAGGTTTTGTTGTTGGTTTTGATTTGTTGGAGGAAAACCGGGCGGGGAAAGAAAGTTGTTTGAGCGATAGCTGAGCAAGTTGCGGTCACCTTGAGGACGTGCTTGATAGCCTCCCGTGGAATAATTACCGTATGCTGCGTTAACATTCTCACAAGGATAGTCTTGGGTGGAGGTACAAGTAGTGTAAGAGTGAGGACCCCCGCATATTTCACATGGTTGGCTTACAACATTGACCTGAGCGTTTTGAGTGTTGATACTTTTGGTATTGTTAGCAGTTTGGACAACAAGCGATTCAATAAGCGAAGTGAGTTTATCAATTCTCTTGTCGTGGTCATTAGTGCTCGCACTAGCGGCATTGGTCCGAACACTCTTGGTTTGCACTCTAGACTTATTCTCAATAATATCCCAAGCGGCATTAGAAGACTTAACCAAAATATTACCCCCCGAGGCACTATTTAGTGAATCTTGGTCATTCATGCTTAAACCATTGTAAAAAGTATTAATTTGGTGCACTTTGGTAAAACCATGTTGTGGGCACTTTCTTAAAACGTCTTTAAAACGGTCCCAAGATTCACTAAAACTCTCATCGTACTTTTGTTCAAAATTAATAATTTCATTCCGCAAAGCGGTAGTACGAGAGGGTGTGAAAAAGTAGTTTATGAATTCGGTCTCTAAGTCCGTCCACGTAAGAATACTTTGTGGCGGTTCCTTTGCAAGCCAATGCCGGGCTTGTCCCTCTAAGGAGAAAGGAAAAAGTTGTAAGCGGATTACCTCTTGTGGAACACCATTGAATTTGACCGTATTCGTGAGTTGAAGGAACCTTTTGATGTGGTCATGAGGATCATCAATGGTACGCCCCAAGAATGGTTGAGCAGAGACCATTTGGATAAAGCCGGATTTGAGCTCAAAGTTGTTGGCTGCAATCGCGGGTATGACAATAGGATCTTTGTTGCCCTCTACATGTGCTTGCAAAAGTTCAATCATAGGACGATTGTCCGGTAGAGGTTCATTGTTGTTATTATTCATGCTGTTTTGAGGTGGATTATTGTTGTTGTTGTGTAAACCGGCCATGTCTAAGTTATCGAGAGTCTCGGGCTCGGGATAAGACGTTGATCGTGTACGCATGCACCTGCAAAAGAAATAACAAAGCAAAATCTTTTTGGTTTTTTAGGTTTTTTAGGTTTTTTAATTTTTTTGTATTTTTGAAAATTTTATATTTATTAGGATTTTTGAAAATTATTTATGATGAAAAAGTAACGTTCACGGTGAACGGATCCTAAAATCCAATTTCTCACAAAAAAACTGTTAATCCTTACGAAAAGAGCCGGCAACGGCGCCATTTGATATAAAGATTTTATTAGGTTTAATTAAGTTCTTGGTATCTTCTCGAATCGATCACGGTTCAAAGTGGAATAGTTGTTCTTGGTTACTAAAAAGGGGTTTGGTTTTCTATTCTACTAAAAAGGTTTAAATGCACAAAGATAAAAAATGAAACTAAAAGCAGTTAATAAAAATAAGACTGAAATTGAATTAAAATTAAACAGTACACAGTAAAATACCCTTACTTGCAAAACAACTGATTCGGAATAAAACAACTGATTCGGAGTAATTCTATTGATCCGGAATAATTAACTCATCTGGAATATATGGTCATGCGGAATAAGGATTTGATTCGGAATAAGCTTGACTCGGAATAATATGGTTCATGCGGAATAGTTGTTCATTCGGAACATTTGCTTGATTCAGAATGTTTTCTTTGATTCAGAATAAAATACTAAAAAGCTTGATTCGTAATAATGACTGATCCGGAATAAAATACTAAAAATCTTGATTCGGAATAATTTGGTTTACTCGGAATAAAACTTGATTCGGAATAATTTTGACAAGAACCTTCATTCGGAATATAGCTACTCATCCGGAATATTGATTATTCTGGATGAACAAACTGATCCGGAATAATTTGAATGAAAACTTTGGTTCGGAATACTCTAACTGATCCGGAATATTAAAACTGATTCGAAATAATAAAAATAAAAGCTTCGTTCGGAATAAAAAACTTTATCCGGAATAACTAATCCAAAACCTTCATTCGGAACATTTTGTTTATTCGGAATAACTTAACTAGAAAGCTTCATCCGGAATATTATGACAAAACCCTTGATCCGGAATGTTGTATTGATTCGGAATCTGGGGATCTTGAAGCCGAAGAACAAGGAAGTATCAAAAATACGATTTTAAGCCAAACTCAACCAAGTTTTTAACCAAAACTTAAACCAAGATAACTACTAATCATCTAATAATCATAAACATCAAACCAAAACAATAAAAACACAAAACCCACTTACTTTTAAAGATTAAAATCAACCAAATAAGAACTTAATACTTTGAATCAAAAAGAGAAAGATGAACAAGATTAAAGGAAAGATGATATTGATTGATTAAGGTTAAGTAAACAAAAGGGAAGATTAAAAACTTACAAGATCTTTGATTCAACAAAAATGAAGAATCACCAACACCTTAATAGTGTTGGTTTCCTACGAAACAAGAAAAAGAAAAAAGACTGGAAAATAAAAACTTGTCTAATGTGTGGGAGGGGATCCTCTATTTATAGGAGGTGTGGTTGGTTGGTGAGTGGGCTTTCTCCCTTTCTTTTTGTCTTCTCGTCTTTTCAGAAAAGTTGACGTTTTCGATTTCGATTCGGGATTTGTCGACGAATAAATTCAACTCGTCTTTTAATTTCTTCGTTTAATAGACTTGAGTTCTTCGACATATGTAAATCTTCCATCTTTGGTCCTTTTCTTCGATAAATCTTCAAATAGGCCCATTGACTTCAAATCTTTTGCATCCCTTGGACAATAGACTTCGTCTTGAGTCTTTTTCTTTGACAAAACCCGTGCAATCCCATGTTTTCTTCAATATTTATCCGGTTGGCTCTGAAAACACAATAAACACACAAACCACGCATAATTCCAAACAAATGATATAAAATACGCGCTTTGGTCTTGTCTTAGCAAGAAATAAGTGGTAAAAGGATGGGTGTTTTCACACCTATCATAGGCCATCTTAGTCGTTAATGGTCTTGTTTTGTAACAGGTTAGTCGGGTTAAGCGATAGATAGAATCCCCATAAAAATACCACTAGCTTGGACTTTAAGCTAATATTGTCTAAGTTAGGGGCGTAAGCCCAAGCAAAGCCAAGACCGGCCCAAGAACAAGTCAACCAAAGCCCATGTGGCGTGGCATATAAATACCCTCTTCCATGTGTAGAAGAGGGTGTTGGTTACATTTACTTTCTCTCTCTAATAATAGTTTAACCTTCCAAATCTCTCTAGTTTATCTCTCTACTTTTCTTCTCTTTCTCTCTCTAAATATTCTATTCTAAATCTTGTGTTATAGATTGAAGTGGGATTAACATTTTGTATCAAGAGCCTATAGTAGATAGGTGATTCAAGATTCGTGTTTTGTGTTCTTGATTTTTCGTGCCAATTTTGATCTTAAACACAAGTACCTATTTTTATTTTTTTGTGTTTTTATGGTTTATTCTTGATAAAAATCATCTACATACTTGTGGTAGTGCTTTGGTATTGTTACTTTGGTTAAAAACACAAAACATTTGGGTGTTTGGACCATTTTTTAGCTTAAAATCTCGAATTAGTTGTGTATTATCCGAGAACAGTGGAACTTTTTTTCCATCGCAAAGTTTGAGGGTTTCATATTCCGATCGTTTATTCTGATCGCAAAAGCCCAAGGGGTTTCTATATTGCGATTGTGTATTGCGATCTGATATTGCGATCACACATTGCGATCTGATATTGCGATCACATACTGCGATTTGATATTGTGATCACACATTGCGATCTGATATTACGATCACACATTGCGATCTGATATTGCGATCACACATTGCGATATGATATTACGATCACACATTGCGATCTGATATTCCAATCAACATTGCGATCAGACATTCCAATCGCACATTACGATGGGTATTCTGATGGGTGACATTGCGATGGGTATTCTGATGGATATTGCGATTGACATCTAAATTTTTTTAGAGTACTTATTAGACTTAGCCACTATCTAGACTAGTCCCGGATCATAGTTTACAAAAAAAAAGAGTTAAAAAAATTTAGGTCTAGTAAATTCAAATTTTTTCCCTACTATTTTTTGGCTATTTCTAACTCAATTACAAAATTTGGCGATACAAAAGTTTTTGTCTTACCGTTTTGTAGGACTAAGGAATTAATTGTCGGACTAAAGATTCTCGGAACTATACAATATTTTAAACCACACTTCATCACAACAAATTCACTAAGATCCTAATCCATTCACAAGTATCACCATGTCTAATAACAACAACAACAATGCGACGGATAATCAAATTCGTTTGGAACAAGGTGGCAATGGTAATCCACCTGCGCTCACTGCTGGTTGCTACGTTCAGTGGAGATCTCGTTTCCTTAGATTTCTCGACACTAAGGAGAACCAAATCGCTCTTCGTCATTTCCTTGAGGGCCCACCTCCAGTTTTTGAATTCAGACCCTTTACCACACAAGCAGAGGATGGTACTTCATCAACTACACGAGATATGGAAATTCACTTTATGTGATGACATTTAAGAATTCCTATTAGTTATCATAGTCACTCACGCAAAGATTAGACTAGGAAACTATTTATAGTGTAGGTGCGTGAGTGACTATATATACCCCTCCAAGGCTTCCAAGGAGGGGGGGGGGGGGGTTGTTTGTGTTTTCTCTTTTCATTTATAAACTTGTCTTTCTCTCTCTAGAACACCTCCAACCTTCTCTCTAAACTTAACAATGGCTACCACCACCATATACCACCCTACTAGACCACCGGATCATGTAAAATAGCAAACCCTCAATTGGTATCAGAGCTACGGTTCAATCCTTGGATCGTCGTATTTTTTTGTTATTGATTTGGTGGTCTAGTTTTTTTATTTTTTTTGTCTCGAATCTGTTCTAAATTTTTTTTGTCACGGTAGTCATATTATTTTTGTCTCAGATTAGTTATCATTGAAACTTGGTCCATCAAAACAGTCGGTTACACAGTCTATCATGTTTATCTTTATACTCATATCTGATTTTATCATTTCTGGTCTCATCAGTTTTTTTCTCAACAGCTTGCTGCTTTCTTCAAATCTGCATATTATTTATGGTTAAAAAAATTAAGATCTAGTATTGGTACTAAAAGTTTTTTATCTTTTCAGTAGAAATCACAGATCTGGTATTATTACCATGGGTTCCTTATTGTTTTTTTTAAGATCATAAGAAAAATCAGACCCACGAAATGCCAAGATCCTGGAAAAACGGAAAAAAGTACCATTCGGATAAGATTTCAGATTGTACATTTTGATGGCTCATTGCGATGCATCATTGCGATGGTACATTGCGATGGTACATTGCGATGCATCATTGCGATGACATTGCGTTGGTACATTGCGGTGCATCATTGCGATGGGTTTATGTGATTGCGATGGCATATTACGATGGGGTGTAGTGACTCTGAACATTGCGATGGCTAAACATTGTGATGGCTAAAAACTTTACTTAAGACCATGTTGTTTAAACAACTAACCCGAGACCTAAACCAATATCCAATACACCACCTTTTCACTCCAACCAAATCCACAATCTAACTTATTCCCATTGACACCTATCCCATCTCCATATATCTAAAACTCAAGACTCAACAAATTCAAAGATCTCAGATTATTATTTGTGTTTTTCACATGCGACGAGAGATCTTTTAAGATCTATACACGTAAATAAACATCATTATAGATCTCGTTTTGTTTTATATTCGAAGTAAAAGAAAGAGATTGTAACAGTTATGTTAAATCTTTTTCTTGTTTTGATTCTTTCAACAAAAATCAACATGCAATCACAGATCTGTCATTAATTTACGAAAGCAAAGAAGATTTTTAACAAATTTGTGAAAATCAATCTTTAATTCGTCTAAAAGACACACGAATCTAAACAGAACCTACCCAAGACCATAAATCGATCTTGATGACGCGTTCATCTCGTCTTTATATGGTTCAAAAGATTCACATGCATAAAGATGACACGGTTCATATGATTTGTGTTTAAATTGAAATGAATACAAGATTGGAATTTGATGGAGAGATTAGTGTTAACTGGATATCTTTGGTGGGATAATTTCTTCGATTGATTTTGTAAATGAGATGGCTATTCATATGATTGTGTGATGATCAGTGTGTTTGTTTGGGGTTTTAAGGTATGATCAGTTTGGTAAGATGTGGATTAGATTTGATCGATTTTGGTGTAACAGATTGGGAGAAGTTTTTGGTGGCTGTGAAGGAAAAGAGAGAAAAGATGTTAAGCGGCTGAATGAAATGATTAGGGGTTTCCTAATCTTTAGGGTTAGCTGGCATTTTATATCCTAACTTCTACAATGGACCAGGGATTTTGTACGTGTAGTAATAGGTTACGTCTTTCACATGTGGTGTTGGGTTTAATTGATTAATGGATTGGGTATTTGGACCAGATATTACTTCATGGGTTGGACACATTTTTACACCAAATTTGGTTAGTAATAATAATTGGCATCATTTTCTTTGCGCCAATATAAGATTAGCAATATGATGGCTCGTGGTTTATTTTGGCCCAAAAGGGGTGTAAAATGAGACCAAAAGTCACGTAATATATGTACAAGTGATGTATATTACATGTTTTTGTTTTGGCCAATTGATATTAGTAAAGTTACTAATTTTACTTAGTAATTTTACTAGTAGTGTTTTGCCATCAGTTATATGGTCGGGATATAAATGTGACATAATGACGAGACAAAGTGATAAAAGTGACGAGACAAAGTGACAAAAATTATTTGACGAGACCGAAAAATGGCTATATTTTTAGTGGCTACGGATGTTTTGATCGGGTATTATTATTTGAAGTTGAAAACGGATTTTTTTCGAAGGCGTGCACTTATGTTATCTTTCAAAGATAACTTGTTCGTGCTTAATCTTAGATTGAAGACTTGTTTATCTAGTTTCCGGGTTCGGGGTGGTTGGTTGATGACTTGGATAACTATCACTTAAAGGAGCAACATTGTTGTGCTCAGTGTCACACGCATAGTCGATGTGGATAATTTCAAGAGGTGTTGTGCTTACATACTTCTTCAGTAATGTATTGGGTACTTAGAGATTTCTCCACCATTCTTCAATCAACAATAGTGCAAGCTTAAGTCACAAGGTCGAGGGATTCTTATTCAGTTTCACGTTTGGTATATCTGATTCATTTCATCAGTGGTCGCTTCAAATTGCCTACAAGGGGGGTTGGTAAATATAGCCATGGAGAGTTTATGAGTAGAGAATTTCGATCAACAACTGATTCTCGCCGAATATGATTAAGCTTATTTATTATTCTCTCGAGATTTTCAGGTTCATGTGCTTACAATTTATTGCTGGTTCTGAGGTTTCGAAACCATCAAGGTGGGAGAAGAAGACATATTGAACGCACAACGAGTACACGTGATGAACTTCATACCTTCTTTTGATTTGAAGACATTCCGGGAAGACATTTGTCATAACCGTAGAGAAAATCAATGTTTTAACTCATGGTGTTATCAGTCTCTAAACGGTACACTATTGTTCGATGTTTAATTTTTTTGATGTTGCAAGTATTCATCATCATTATCCTATATCAAGAAATATGTACTTCCGGGACTTAATTGTCTCTGGTGCATCTGCGGAAGAAGATATGTGCATTTTTGGGACTTAATTGACTCTGGTGTTACGATGTCAACTTCATGAATAGGATAAAGTGTCTACTTTAGTATTTGAGCTTCATACATGGGATTGGTTTCCTTTCTTCAACTACGTGGGGGAAGAAATATCTTGATTCTTTCTAGTATGCATAACTTGAATTTTCAGGGGGGAGAAAAATTCAGAAGAATTATTCAAGCGCGAGAGAGACGTTGTTGATCTACTTGGTGTGCCCCAAACTTTCAATCCCTCATAGCAACATTATCATTTTATATGATGGGGTTTGCTTGTTAAATTCCGTTGTGCACTTAATCATTCTAAGCTTTATTGAAAGCTTTGAAACTGCTTATGAGGATTGTCGGTTTAGGGGAAGCTATTAAAAGCTTCTACATCAAGATTATGTGTCATGAATTAGGGGGAAGTTAATTCAGAAGCTTCTGCTTAACCAGAAGTATATGAGTTACTTAGCTCGTACCGTTACAGTATTTCTTCTACAAGTTACTACAAAGATGATTCGTTTTGAAGTGAAGACTTGAAGTCAAAGGCCTTAGAAGACTTCATCAGCATTGGACGCTTCATGGAAGCTTTTGTTCTTAATCATTATGTACTTGTTAGGAAAAATATTGTAAGGAATTCTACACGTCGTCCCATGGGGGAAGATTGTTGGAAATTCACTTATTGTGACGACATTTAAGAATTCCCATTAGTTATCATAGTCACTCACGCAAAGACTAGACTAGGAAACTATGTATAGTGTAGGTGCGTGAGTGACTATATATATCCCTCCAAGGCTTCCAAGGAGGGGTTGTTGTTTGTGTTTTCTCTTTTCATTTATAAACTTGTCTTTCTCTCTCTGGAACACCTCCAACCTTCTCTCTAAACTTAACAATGGCTACCAGCACCATATACCACCATACTAGACCACCGGATCATGTAAAATAGCAAACCCTCAATTATTGTAGAATCTTGGTAATCTGTGAATTATCAAGAGGGTTGATGTTTTCTAGAGAGGGAAACTATGGAGATAAAGAGAGAGAAAACTAAGTTTATTAAGTGAAATAATGAAACAACGAACACCCTCTCCATCAAAGGAGAGGGCTTTTATAACCAAGCATAAAGGGCTTGGGCCTTCCAACCCATGGACAAGCCCATGGGCTAGGTGATTAATATAGAGCTGGTAACTTTCTAAGTACGAGCCTACAATGTTTAATGATATTGTTGGAGTGACCGATACTTCTAATATACGTTAAAAGCATATTTCCAACAATCTCCCCCTAAGGGAGGTCACTCCAAATTACAAAGTCCTAAACCTAGCATACTATACTAAGTCTTCGTCTTGAGCTCGTAGTTGTTTTCTCTTTTCTTCTTTTCTTTTCTTTTTGTGAATATGTTTGATAACCATAGGGATTTGGCTTGAGCATGTTCCTTTGGCCTTTCACGTGCAGTCTTTGCCTTCTTGTGATGTTCGCCTCTTCGTGACTTCATGTCTCACATACCTATCCTTTGTTAAATTCTTGAAAGTTTCAGAGTTCATACAGCGGAAGACTTTTAGGTCATACTTTCTTGACTTTGCTGAAATATTTGATGCAGAAGGAATAAGCATGTGAGAACGACTTCATCTGGTACACCGCAACGCCACCGTCTTCAAATGCAACAACATAATAAGATACGAATAAAATGGCTTTGACATTTTATTCTGATTCGGTATCATTTTACCTCCGGTCGGTGAAGACCGTTAGACGATAATAAATATCGTACTTGTGACAGGTAGGTCTAATTAAAGATCTCTGTGACAAGATTTTGCGGGTAAACCCGTTCTCTTTATTAGACCGTCCAAAGCTGACTGCGAACATAAAGAGTGAATCATTTGGATTATAAAATCCGCATGATTGATGCCGTCAATTCATGAACATGGAACAAGTGAATTTCAATTAAGATTTTCACCATCGTTGCTTTCCAGTTGTCACGAGCTAGATTCTGATAGAATCTTGCTAGTCACCCACCGTAGTGCTGTTTAATGTTGATACTGGAAGAATTTCCACTCGTCACTGTGGACACTAAAGAGTGCCACTCAGAGTGTTCTGGCAAGATCACTTGGATAATGCGTAGGGGACCTGGAACAAGTTTGAGTTCAATTTTGAATCAAACCATCGTTTCTTTCCAGTTATCACAAGATTGGTTCTTAAAGAACCGCACGTGTCACCTACCATGAGCTTGTTTAATGTTGACTCAATCAGGATTTCCATCTTCATTGTAATACTTTCGTATCACTCAGATGTTCTGGCAATAATACAAGACTATTACGTAGGACTCATAAAATCTTTCTTACTTTTCACAGTGTGTGAAGAAGCAAGGAATAAATGACAAGTGTCCTAATGAGAGTTTTGATGATCTTATAGCTCTAGCCTCGATAGTGCGTTTTGTTTTGCTGAGCGGAGACTGGAGAGGATTGTCACCTTTTAATATCAATTCATTCGGAGTGTATAAACCGATAGATAATGTGTTGAACTCCGTGACATTAAAACAAATATCTTTTGAGAGATATTTGAGTTAGCTGGGAGGGGTTGTGCATCGCATCATTGGGTCCATTATACTTTACCGTCTTCAAGATGTGTTGACCCGGTTTCTGCCTAAGTTGTAAGGAGGGCTTCTTTCTTTACACCCTTTATCTTTACCATTCTTTTTCATTCTTCAACCCCTTCAATGCTTACCAATACATCATAACTAGCACCTTGTTGTGATTGTTCCAGTGCTAGCTTAAGTACTTGGTCCGCATTCTGCTACGTTCACAATCTATTCCCCATATTTCCTAAGGACTTCTAGTTCTAGCTATGGGATTGTCCTTGGGAAGATTCCTCCGGTTCTGGAAGAATCATTGGACTTGTACCTAATCCTACCACCCTTTTGTCACCACAACCGTCGTGAATCAATAGTGTTTTGGTAAGTACAGGTCACCATGAAAATTCCTTTAAAAACTCATTAAGGTACTTATGATATGAATATCAAATGATTTTATACCTTAGTGTCTTTAGTCAACAAAAACGCTCCCCCTTAACATGTGCAATACACATATTAAGTTGGAAAATCGTTAAGTACTTTTTGATCTTTAGCCAAATATATTAACAAGTCTCCTTAATCCCATTTTCTCCCCTTATCCAAAATGTTAACCATTTATATTTTCGATATTAATGGATTAACCGGCCTGCGGATAAAAATGAAATCGTATGCTGGACAAAGAACATATTATTGCTCCTCCTCAAATCAATGAGGGTTAGTTGAGTGTTTGAGTACGAAATGTTTGAAAGATTTAGAATCTCGTGAGAAATTCTTGAAAAAAATCATACTTTTATACTACAACTATGCCACAAAAGCCTATTATATATTAACATATTCACAATTAATAGACACATGGAGTTGACCTGATAGAGGACGATCCATAATTAAATAGACCGTTCCGTGAGCCATTGGTGAGCTCCATATGGTCTTCCACCTACCAATTGTTCCAAACTTTTTATCAACCGGCGCTTCCGTAACATTTCCTCGATCTTTTTAATCGCGTACCTAGCACTTTTCTTGCATTGATATGTCCATGTGTACGTTACTACTGGAAGTGGTAGATTTGCATTGAGAACAAGCATGTCATCACGAACGTGTTTGAGTGTGCCATCACTGAATTTATGCAATTCAGAAAATCTCATGAATTGCATGACTCCTGTTTCGTTCGAATAAAATATTCCTGCTTCCGATTTCATAGTCCCCATGTAAGGCAACTTGTTCTTGTGGAATTGGTGAGCGGAGTAGTGTGAGGACGTTGCAAGTTTAGCTTCTGTTGGAAACTCTCCACACCAAGTTAGAAATATTCAACTCGACTTTTGATGACGATCCTTCGAGTAAATTGACGGATGTTTGAGCTTAATGTAATGATGATGTCAGTATCTAAGTGAGCAACCTTTTCTTGAACCAATATCAGAAGAAGGTCTTCAATGTCTTCAAGGCGAAGGTACTGAAGGTCACTTTCATCGATTCTGTATTCTTTCTTATCATCACGTTTGATACGGATTAGATTCAAGTACTCATACCTGAATATCGTCCCAGTGGTGGTTCCTTGGATGCAGTATATGACTCCTGATGACTTGGAGGTTTTGGCAAATGAAGCTGCTTGATACTCTCTTATAATGACTTCTAAGCGCGCCACAACTTAGGACTCGGACCTCAATTAAGGAAAGTTTGTCACAGACGATAACTTATCCTTCTCAACGAGAAATTAATATTTCTCGGTTATGAACTTCCTATAAAAACATCCAAAGTTTTTAAGTTCATGAAAAACGACTTCTAAGTAAATGTCGGCTTAGAACTCGTACTTCAACTTAAGGAAAGTTTATCACGGATGATAACTTATCCTTCACAACGGGAGATTCAAGATTTCTCGGTCATGAGCTAGTCACAAAATATTCAAAGTTTTGAGCTCATGTAAATCGGATATAATTTTAAAACCGTTGAACACAATTTTTCAAGAATTTCTCAAAAGGTTTTTCTAAGTCTTTCAAAATTATGTGTTCAACACTCCCTTCCTCATTATGTGGTTTTTGAATCTCAAAAATGTCATATGTTATTTTGATCAATTTTTGAGGGGGAGCGTTTTAAAATCAAGCCTTTAATGTTGTTGGGTACATCTCAGATATTGTCATATTTTATGTATCCAACACATTTCGAAAATGATATTAAATCTGTCATATGTAATATATTATATCGGATAAGGCATCTCAACTCCGTACCTCAACATATTTTTGTGGTGTCGTTTTTCCAAAATATTGTCAAATTTTGTTTCATGACACACATATATTGTTGAGTGGGAGCAACCCGACCACAAAAGTTCCATGATTCATGCGTGCACACATGTTTCTCTCCCAATCGGTTTTTAGAAATTGTCATATTTTAATCAATTAGTATCTCTAATATTATGTTTTTATATTAGAGATAGGGGGAGAAAATGTGATTAAAATGTAATATATCGCAACATGTGATCTTAAAGACTCAAGTGCAACTCTTACCTTCACATGCTAAACTATTTCGTATATTGATGCATGTGTGTAGGGGGAGCTTTTCGGAAATGTAAAACTTTCAAAGTGTTAAAAGTTTTGATTTTTATCAAGCACTTTGAATGGTTTTCAATGGTTTTATGGTTACGATCTTTACCCAAAACAACCTACTATCCACGACGGAACGATGAAGTCAAAAGGTGGTTTAGGATAGGAAATTAAGTCCTATGATCCAACAAGAACCGGAGGGATCTACCCAAGGACATTCCATAGCTAGAAATAGTTGTCCTTAGGAAATATGGAGTGGAATTAAGTTGAATGCGGACCAATTACTTAAGTTAGCACTGGAACAATCACAACAAGGTGCTAGTGATGACGTATTGGTAACCATTGATGGAGTTGAATATTCTATGAAACTTAGGTAGAAACCGGGTTAACACATCTTTTGAAGACAAGTGTCATGGACCCAGTGATGCGATGCACAACCCTTTCCCAGCCATTCGAGTTTCTCTCAATATAAACTTGTCTCATTGTCATAGAGATCAACACGTATCTATTGACTTTCTCACTCCGAGTTAGTTAATATTGAAATGGTGGCAGTCTGCTCCAGCCTCCGATTACCAAAATGCACTTATCGAGTCTAGAGCCAAAGAGAGATCAATCTATCATCTCATTAGGACACAATCGAGTCCTACATATTATCCTTGTGATATTGCTAGAACATTTGAGTGATACGCCTCACAATGAAGATGGGAATCCTGCTTGAGCCAACATCAAACAAGCTCATGGTAGGTAACTTGTGCGATTCTACACAAATCAAACTTGTGAGAACTGGAATGCAACTAAGTTTAGATTCTTAAGTGATTTAAACTTGATTCCAGGTTTCTTCCCAACATCCGTGTGATCTTGCTAGAACATTCAAAGTGACACCCTTGAGTGGTCATAGTGACGAATGGAAATCCTTCCAGTGTCAACCTCTAACAGCACTGCGGTAGGTAACTCGTAAGATTCTTTATGAATCGAGCTTGTAACAAACTGGAAAGCAACAATGGTGTGATTCTTATTAGAATCAAACTTGTTCCAGGAATTCTGAATTGACGACTCTAATCAGACGGATAATTTATCCTTATGATTCACTCTTTACGTTCATAGGCTGGTTTGAGACGGTTGAGTAAAGAGAACTGGCTAGTACTGCCTGGAAACCCTGTCAAGAAGATTCTTAATCGAATCTACCCGATCACAGGTATGGTATCTAATACCGTCTAACGGTCTTCACTGACCGGAGGTAAAATGCTACCGAGCTAGGATGAAATGTTCAAAGCCATTTTATCCGTGTCTATACATGTTTCTGCATATCAAGATGGTGGCGTAGCTGTGTAATAACCGAAGTCGTCTTCACATGTTCATTCTAAAAGTTAAAGTCTTCCGCAACTCTGATGGATATTTGAAGGACTAACTACAACTTCATTTGAATGGGAGATTGTTAGCCGTTCAAAATCAACAAAGTATGAACATGTCGATTCAGAAGTCACAAGAGCACAAGATGGAGATAATCAAGATACCTAAGAATGTAAGAATGTAATAGGTCATCTTAGTCACAAGGAGCACAAGATGGAGATCTCAAGGACTCAAAGTAAAATGACAAAGGCTCAAGATAAAGATCACAAAAGCATGAAGGAACAAAACCATTACAAACAAGATCAAGACCAAGATACAAGACCAAAGCATGAAGATCTCCTCTACAAGAATGTATTCACTCAATCATCTTATGCTTTGTAGGTTTTTTTAAGATGACCGATACATTGGGGGAGATTGTTAGCCCAATATTTTATATAGTCGAACAAGAATGTAACAGGTCATCTTAGTCGTTGATGGTCTTGTATTGTAATAGGTTAGTCGGGTTAACCGGGCTTGGACTTTAAGCTGATATTGTCTAAGTTAGGGGCGTAAGCCCAAGCAAAGCCACGCCCGACCAAAGAACATGTCCACCAAAGCCCATGTGGCGTGGCATATAAGTACCCTCTTCCATGTGTGGAAGAGGGTGTTGGTTACATTTACTTTCTCTCTCTAGTAATAGTTAACCTTCCAAATCTCTAGTTTCTCTCTCTATTTTCTTCTCTTTCTCTCTCTAAATATTCTATTCTAAATCTTGTGTTATGGATGGAAGTGGGATTAACATATTCGGTAAACCTTTTAATCCTTTTCTTTTTATTCTTTTGATTACAATCAAGAACACATGATTATGTAAATGTTAAAAACAAGTAATGAACATGTGGGATTAACCTAGAAACAAGAAATGGATGTGGTTGGGGGTTTTGTTCGGCCGAAACACATGAACCGAGAGCCCCATGACTCTCGGCTTGGCTCGTTGTACACCCACAGCCGAGACATCATGTCTCGGCGTGGTCTTGGTGTCTCGGTCGCAAGAAACAAGGGACCCCGACTTGAGTCGGGGTACCGTTTGGTTTGTGATGGGTCTCGGCAGCATCAACAACACCACCGGCTTAAGCCGGTGGCTGTTTTGGTTCAAACAGGGGGAAGAGGCAGCGTAATAGGGGGAACCACCGGCTCACTGCCGGTGGGAACCTTGTGTGGGTAGTGGCTAGTCGAGGCAGACCAGGGGAACCACCGGCTACAGCCGGTGGTGAACTGACTCGAGCAGTGGCAACCGGCTAGGCCGGGTAGCTTCTACTAAGGGGTGTTTGGCTCGGTCCGGTCACGTGGTCCGGTCCGGTTCACGTTTTAGTCTAATTAAAACACGGGTTCGGTTCATGACTAATATTTTTACAAGTTTACATTTTTACAAGTATATTATTTTAACAAGAAAAATTAAATTAATTAAATCATGGCTAGGAATTAATTTAATTTAACATGGACTTAGGTTATATTTATTTTAATTAATAATACATCTGTTTAACCTAAGCATTTGTACCATTTAAATTAGACTATAGTATTAATTAATTATTAAAAACATGGACTATAATTAATTAATAAATCATGACTTAGGTTATAATTAATATTATTAATACATGATTAACCTAAGTATTTTTATATTATTTAATTTAATTAAATCATGCCTTTATTTAATTAAATCGTATAACCTATAGTTTATTTAATTAACATGATATTACTAATAAACTATACTAATAATTACATTACTTATTACATTTAACCAATAAACCTTAACTTATATTACTAGTTTATTAATCCAGTTTATATTTCTAAATATGGAAACTTTCTATTTCAAGAAACTTACTATTTTTGGAAACTTTCTATTTTTAGGAACTATTCTATTTTATAAGCTGCTCTATTTTTTGAAACATTCAATTTTGGAAACTTTCTATTATTGGAAACCTTCTATTTTAGGAAACCTGCTATTTTTAAAAAGTTACTTATTATTACACTACAAGCATAATAACACAAGAATACAAGATAATTCATAATCAGAATACATAGAATACATGAATAATATAGTATATCATTTAAAATAATAAAACACGAGAAGAACATATAAAACAAGCTAAGAACATATAATAACCAGTAACATGCTCAGTAATTAGACAACTCATACATGTCCCTTATTTTTGTAGCTTTAGAGAGATTGGAGTAAGACTTTCCATCTGTTATTCTTTTCCATTCACTAGACACAAGGTACGGATTTCCCGTCCTTCAATACGGACATTCTCTTTCCTTATTAGGATATCCCGTTTGCAGCCAACTGTTTTTCCCAGTGTATGTTTTATATGTTTTGATCTGCTTATGTTTTAGTTTTAAATGCCTAAGCCATATACATGCATGACTAGTTCCACCTAGTTATGGAGGTACCATAACCATAACACTAGAGGTACCAGTGTTATGACTTTACCACGGTGGAGTGATAACTCGTGGCGTCCGTTTCGGATTTTGGCCATATTATTATTATTATCATGTGGGGCGTATGGGTGCATCCTAGGTTACATGTTTTAAAGGATTTTTAGGTGAATGTGGTGTGTGCCTTGCATCCTTCACAAGGAGTTGATCCCTCCTACCCAGACATAATTAATTAGAGGCAACCCCTCTAATTGCATGACGAGGTCACCCCTCTAAGTATTCATGCACGTTGATACTTCATGACCTATAATGGCTTTTTGTTTACATGCAATGCAATTTTCATAAGATAAAAATAAGAATTTTCAAACTATAAAACCAGTTTTACTAAGTTATACCAGGTTTTTCCAGGACTTATTCATTTCCGCTGCTACATGTCTTTTATGCTTATATTATTCATACTATGCTTGTATATCTGTGCACTGAGCATTATGCTCAGCCGTTTTCCTTTCATGTTCCCAAACGACGGGTATTAAGGGACGATCATAGGTTTTGAGAGTACGTCCATACAGATGGATGCTATCCAGCCTTTATTTACTTATACTCTTTCATACTTTATATTTCAGTACTTTAAGTCATTTCTTTGGACATTGTTTAGTCCTTTTCCATTTCATTTATATTCATGTGTGTTGAGATTATGTTAAGACTGCCGATGTTTGATTCCAACATTTGTCTTTATGGTCAATAAATGTTTCTAAGACATTTATCCTTGCATGCTTTGATGATACGCCATAATTACGCGTGACATTCGATTTACCAAAATGGGGTGTTACAAGAAAAATGTGTCTTACTAGCATGAATTATTTGGAACGCTCCCCCTCAAAATTGATCCAATTGAATTGTCATTGTGAGTATGTGATCCACATTTCTCTTTTTGAGGATAAGAGTTGTTGAACACAAAATTTTTGAAATATTTTAAATAATCATTGAATAACTCTTGAAAAAATTGTGTTCAACGCTTTTGGTAAACCATTTCTGTTTGGCGACATGGTATTTCTAAAGCATAAACTTGAGTTCATAGACTTTGAATGTCTTGAAGAATCCACTCAAGTGTAAGAAGATTTCTCTTCTTTTGTTGAGGGTAAGAGTACTAAATCGTACACTCCCCCGTGAATATAGATCCGGGTTGCAATCTGAAAGTGATTACAAGCCATAGTGTTGAGCTCAAAACGTTGAATATTTTCTGACAAGCTCAACCCGTGATAGTGTAACACCCTGAAATGTGATCAACGGAAGCTGTGAAGCTCGGGGGCTGTTACGTCATTGCATCATAGTTCAAGGTACAAGAGAACGACTCTAAATGAGACGTTTTATAAAATTTACCTCGTTGAATTGAATAAAAGCATTTAAGTACAAAGGTCACAGTTTTCAAAGGATAAGTAGCGGAATATTAAGGTTGTAAACATCAACGAGAAAATATTCTAAAAACATAAATAAAATAATATCTGAAAATAGCCATGAATGCATGCGGACTCCAAGTACTTCATACAGCAGATATACGACATCATCAATTACCTGAGATAAATGCTAAATCGGGTCAATATAAAGTTGGTGAGAATATGGGTTTCAAGTAAAAATTTATAGTAATTCGTTTTGCAGATTTCATTTCATGTACACATGCAACTATAGGAGATATAGTGTCAAGTGTAGGATAAATCAGGTGTTCACAATATTTATGATAGCTAAGCTCGTGATATCGAAACTAATGATCCAGTACATGCAATAGATTGCACATATAAACTTGCCCTAATAGAGTACCTAGCCAAGATAACCCAGTTCATACAAATGGTACACACTCGTCCGGCGTCAGAATGCCCGAGTGGAGGTTGTCAACCCTCAATAGATCTATCCATAACATAAGAGCTTACTCCAGAAGAGTAATTAACGATTCACGATAGTGGGGACTATGGCTAAAGCAACTTAAGCTATCTCATAAACAGTGTTCACAAATCGTTCACAGAAAAGTAGTTTTACTCGCGTCCAGAAGCAAGCATCAAAAGCATTTATCACATCCCAAAACATTAAACATATAAAGCAATTTAATAGGGAAGTATAAACTCACCTTAAGCAACGATTCAAACCGCACAAGTATGATCAAATAGAAGCGAGCAACTCTAGCAACAACCTAAATATAATACTATAGTTTAGGCGCTAGCAATTAAGTCAGAATAATTCGTCACGTACGTTACTCATCGATCATATATATTATTTTGTAGTTAAAACATGACTAGTAGATAGTATATCGTTATAAGTATTATAGTATATACTTAGGCAAAAATATTTATTTTTGACTAAACGAAATTTCGACAGCCTTTCGACGTAAATTTTAATTTACCCAAATTTATCTTAATAAACTTTTCAACACGATTTTTATAGAAAATTCGGCAGCCTTTTTGCGTCATTTTAAAAATTTCCATTTTTAGTAAGTACCCAAATCTCGACCTAAAATCCCTAATTTCAACCATTTCTCAACCACAAACGTTCAACAAGTCATTCTTCGCAATAAAACCAACTTTTACTTTCAACGCCAAATTTACAACAATGGTATAAGTATATTTCATCTTGCGCTTGTACAAACCCTAGGATGTATTTGTTTTGTGCTAAATGTTCTTAAAATGAAGCTTGTAAAAATCAACAATGGAGGTTTGGTGTTGGTGTTTTTGTGCCGTGTGTTTTATAGAGAGAGAAGATGTGTGAGTTTTGTTTGAGTGTGAATATTTGTGAGGTTTGAGTGTAAAGATTATGGTAGTTTAGGGTTTTTAGAGATGTGTGAAATCTTAAGCTCAAAATAGTAAAGAGTGAATTTTGGTTTTTCCTCCATGTGTGTGACATGTTTGGCCGGTTATGGGGGGGGGGTCCCACATGGGTAAATAATTCAAAAATTTTACTAAGGGTAATTGCTAGAAGGTTTAAGGTAAAAAGGTTAATTAGTTTTAGGTAATTAGTGAAAAGTATGCAGTTATGTTCAAAAACGCGTAAAACTAAGAAAATTGACGAAATATATTAATTTTATGATTTTTCGACGAAAACTGACATTTTATGATTTGTAAAGTATTTTATGCATGCTAACGACGGCTAAACGTAAAAACGACGTAAAATACGAAAACGCGATACGTTAATTAGATATTTACAGAAAGTATGATTTATTACTATAAATAGCAAAAATACTAAAATACATGCTTATAAACATATATAGGATTAATTAAATACGCAGTTCATGAAAATAACAATCACGCTGTTAAAACTAAGCAGTTAAACACATAATTCACAGATAACGAATAATCTCACCGATTATCGTCAATTCATTAACCGTCACAACATTTTTGGTCAGATTCACAGAAACGTTCAGAACGATGACTGAGCACAGTGTCAAGTCATTACTTGTCATAAAACAGTTTTTCAGAAAACGCGGGATAACTTCCCGGTTTATACCTAGTTCAATCACATAGTTGACTAAATAAAAAGTCAAAGGGTAAAATAGTCATTTTACAAGGTAGGAAAATTACCAGTTGTTACATCATTCCATTGATAGAGAAGCTTTGTCCTTAAAGCTTAGGAGTGTCACGGGCTCTAGAGTTGTCAAAGAGATGCGGATATTTCTTGCGAAATTGATCCTCACGCTCCCAGGTGAATTCAGGTCCATGCTTGGAATTCCACCTCACCTTCACGATTGGTATACGACTCTGCTTCAATCGTTTGACCTCCCGGTCCATGATTTCAACAGGTTCTTCGACAAATTGCATCTTGTCATTGATTTGGAGTTCCTCCAACGGTATAACGAGTGTCTCATCAGAAAGGCACTTCTTCAAGTTCGAAACATGAGAAGTGTTGTGCACACGGCTCAACGCTTGGGGTAATTCAAGACGATAGGCTACGGTTCCAACCTTTGCTAAAATCTTGAACGGGCCAATATAACGGGGGTTTAGCTTTCCTCGTTTGCCAAACGTACCACACCTTTCCAAGGCGATACTTTCAGCATCACTCGGTCTCCTACTTGAAATTCAAGAGGCTTACGTCGAACGTCGGCTTAACTCTTTTGACGATCACGGGCTGCTTGAATTCGGCTCTTGATTTGAACAATCTTCTCAGTTGTTTCACGGATTAGTTCAGGACCAGTAAGTTGACTATCCCCAACTTCACTCCAACACACAGGTGAACGACATTTTCGACCATACAGTGCTTCAAACGGTGCAACTTTAATACTGGTATGATAACTGTTATTGTAAGAGAATTCCACTAGAGGCAAGTGTCTAACCCATTGTTTTCCAAAGTCAAGCACGCACGCGCGTAACATTTCCTCCAGCGTTTGAATAGTTCTCTCACTTTGTCCGTCAGTCTGCGGGTGATATGCAGTACTCATGTCAGATTGCGTACCCAACGCTTTCTAAAGTGATCTCCAGAACTCTGAAGTGAATCTACCGTCTCTATCGGAAATGATCGAGATCGGTATTCCATGTTTAGCGACTACTTCCTTCAGGTAAAGTCTCGTAAGCTTATCCTTTGAGTCGTCCTCCTTCATAGCCAAAAAGTGTGCAGATTTCGTAAGTCGATCCACAATTACCCAAATTGTGTCATATCCGTTTGTCGTTTTAGGTAGCTTAGTTACAAAATCCATGGTTATGTTTTCCCACTTCCACATAGGAATTATCGGTTGAACCAATAGTCCAGATGGTTTTTGGTGTTCCGTTTTCACTCTAGCACATGTCAAACACTTCCCTACATAAGTAGCAATTTTAGCTTTCATATTTGGCCACCAATACAACTTTTTCATATCCTGGTACATTTTATCAGATCCTGGGTGGATCGAATACTTAGATTTATGCGACTCGTGCATAATCACGTCCCTAAGTCCTCCAAATAGTGGTAACCAACTTCTTTCATTCAGACCTAGCGTTCCATTAGTGCTAGTCTCCAATTTCTTAGTAACCATTCCTCCTAATTTCTCAGCTTCAACATGTTTAGGCTTAAGGGCTTTAGTTTGTGCTTCACGAATTTGCACGTGTAAGTTTGGATTGATAATCATAGCTAACGATCTAACTCTACGCGTCATCAGTTGTTCCTTTCTACTTAGTGCATCCGCCACCACGTTGGCCTTCCCAGGGTGGTAACGAATTTCACAATCATAATCACTAAGCAACTCGATCCATCGACGTTGTCTCATGTTTAGTTCCTTCTGGTCAAGAATATGTTGCAAACTCTTGTAATCAGTGTAGACAACACACTTGGTTCCATACAAGTAGTGTCTCCACAATTTCAAAGCAAATACCACTGCTCCTAGCTCCAAGTCGTGCGTAGTGTAGTTTTTCTCATGCGTTTTCAATTGTCGAGACGCGTATGCGATAACTTTCTTCCTTTGCATCAACACAGCTCCCAATCCTTTTGCTGATGCATCACAGTAGACAACGAAGTCTTCCGATCCTTCTGGTAACGATAGGATAGGCGCACTACATAACATTTGTTTCGACTTCTGGAATGCTAATTCCTCCTTATCTCCCCATTCGTATTTCACCTTCTTTTGAGTCAACTTCGTTAATGGTTTCGAGATCTTCGAGAATCCCTCGATGAACCTTCGGTAGTATCAGCCGAGTCCTAAGAATTGGCGAATTTCAGTCGGTGTTGTAGGAGTAGCCCATTCCCTAATTGACTCAATTTTGGCAGGATCAACATGAATCCCTTTGCTATCAATAACACGGCCTAGAAATTGTACTCTTGGCAACCAAAAATCACAATTCGAGAACTTAGCGTACAATTCCTCTTTCTTAAGCAATTCCAATATTATTCTAAGGTGTTTCTCATGTTCTTTTTCATTCCTAGAGTAAATTAGTATGTCATCGATGAACACAATGACAACTTATCCAAATACGGTTTACACACCCGGTTCATGAGGTCCATAAACACAGCAGGTGCATTTGTCAAACCGAATGGCATCACTTGGAACTCATAGTATCCATACCTTGTCCTAAAAGCAGTCTTTGCAACATCTTCCTCACGGACTCTCAATTGGTGATAACCAGACCTAAGGTCAATCTTTGAGTAAACGCTCGATTCTTACAACTGATCAAACAAATCAACGATCCTAGGTAACGGATAATGCTTCTTGATGGTAAGTTTGTTCAACTCACGATAGTCGATACACATTCGAAAACTTCCATCCTTCTTCTTTACAAACAAGACTGGAGCTCCCCAAGGTGAAGAACTCGGTCTTATGAATCCTTTATCAGTCATCTCTTGTAGTTGCGTCGATAGTTCTTGCATTTCCCTAGGTGCTAAACGGTAAGGCGCTCGAGCAACAGGTGCAGATCCCGGTATTAAATCGATCTGGAATTCAACCTGTCTGGCCGGCGGCAATCCAGGCAAATCTTCGAGAAAGACTTCCGGAAAATCCTGTACGATAGGCACATATTCCAATCGCTTTTCTTCCGTTTGCTTTTCCGTAACACAGGCCAAAAATACGTGGCAACCTTCCGACAACAACTTCTGAGCCTTGATACGCGAAATAATGTTCAGTCGTGACTTCCCTTTTCCATTCCATCCAACCCCTTGTATCTCTAAAACTTCATCTCCAAATGGTAAACGAACGATCTTCTCGTCACATATAATCGTAGCATGGTATTTCGACAACCAATACATTCCGATAATTACGTCAAAACTCCCTAATTCAACAAGCATAAGATCGACAACGAAAGGACGACCTAAAAGATTCAAAGTGCATCCGCGAAGGATAGTGTCGGCTTCTATCAACTTTCCATTAGCTAACTCAATAGTGTACTTAGTGTCTAAAGGTGAAGGGGTCACATCAATTAAAACACTAAAGGCAGTCGACACAAAACTCCTATCGACTCCAGTATCAAATAAAATAGAAGCATAACGGCCATTGAGAAGAAACGTACCCGTAACGACGTTGGGGTTTTGTTGTGTTTCTCCTCCTCCTATCACATAAACTCTTCCACGAGCTTCTCTAGCCTTAGCAATCTTTCCTTGGTCCTTATTCTTTTTCTTTGGGCACTCATTGCTGTAGTGTCCCTTTTTCTGACATTCAAAACAACTGACGTTGGCTTTCGGGTTTGATGGTGACTTACAGTCTCTTGCAATGTGTCCAGTTTTCTTGTAGTTGTGACATTGCACATTACATTGTCCATTATGGTGACGCTTACATCGGTTGCACAAAGGTAACGTTCCATTGTAGACTCCCTTTTCCCCAGTACCAGCCGTGTATGCCCTCACAGTCTCTTGCCTCTTGTTCGGATAGTTTCCATGGTTGTTCCTTTGGTTATTTCCCCATTTTCTCTTGTTGTCTGCAGCATTTCCAGCATTTGCTCGAACAATTTGATCCATCAGACTGTGAGCCATCCTTATAGCATCACTAACCTTAGTCGGTCCAGACAATGTAACATTCCCTTGAACTGTACCAGGTAAACCCCAAATGTAGCGCTCAACCTTCTTTTCTTCATCCGAAACCATTCTAGGACATAGCAAACATAGCTCTTGGAACCTCCTCGTGTACGTCCCAATGCCATTGTTCTCCACAGTCAAGTTCCACAATTTAATTTCCATTTTTTGAATTTCGTTACGAGGATAGTATTCCTTAGTCAACAACTTCTTGAGTTCCTCCCAACTCATTTCATACGCCTCCTCGGCTCCAACAGTTTACACATGGGTGTTCCACCATGTCAACGCTCCAGCAGCTAAAGTACACGTAGCATAAGTCACTTGGTTTTCAACACTACACCCACTTACACGAAACAAGGATTCCATCTTTTCAACCCAACGAGCTAACCCAACAGCTCCTTCAGTACCATTAAAATTTAGAGGGTCACAATTCCTAAAGTCCTTGTAAGTGCACGACTTAGGTGGTCGATTGTCAACAATGTTCGGCGGTGCTTGTTCACGTTGTTGTTAGCCTGAACGTTTGCCAAAGCGGCAGTCACTCGTTGCGTAATTAGTTATTCCAATTGTTCGTCAGTCATTCCATTACGTGTGTTCACCATTGTTTCTCTGCGTTAAGACAACAATGCAAATAAGGTTCAAGCACGAATATACACGTTATATATTTCATATGCTAATAATACAAAATTAACGATACAACAAACATAATAAAGATAGTCAATGATCAAAGTCATAAAGTTACATTCCCATTCACGCGTTAGAGCAGTTGTAGGGTATGCATGAAATAATCATGTATAGAAATTAAAGTATGCAAATCAGTGAAATGCATATGGATATACTACATATTACGTATTACATAATATATATATTACATATTACTTATAGTGATATCTTACGTAATACATTACGTAGTACAGAGAGTATGAGCTAGTAGTACACAAAAGTTATAGTCTAGGCCTAAGATGCAAACCTAGTTCTCTATAACCACGATCTCTGATACCAAATCTGTAACACCCGAAATGTGGTCAACGGAAGTTGTGAAGCTCGGGGGCTGTTACGTCATTGCATCATAGTTCAAGGTACAAGAGAACGACTCTAAATGAGACGTTTTATAAAATTTACCTCGTTGAATTGAATAAAAGCATTTAAGTACAAAGGTCACAGTTTTCAAAAGATAAGTAGCGGAATATTTAGGTTGTAAACATCAACGAGAAAATATTTCAAAAACATAAATAAAATAATATCCGAAGATAGCCATGAATGCATGCGGACTCCAAGTACTTCATACAGCAGATATACGACATCATCAATTACCTGAGATAAATGCTAAATTGGGTCAACATAAAGTTGGTGAGAATATAGGTTTCAAGTAAAAATTTATAGTCATTCGTTTTGCAGATTTCATTTCATGTACACATGCAACTATAGGAGAGATAGTGCCAAGTGTAGGATAAATCAGGTTTTCACAATATTTATGATAGCTAAGATCGTGACATCGAAACTAATGATCCAGTACATGCAATAGATTGCACATATAAATTTGCCCCAATAGAGTACCTAGCCAAGATAACCCAGTTCATACAAATGGTACACACTCGTCCGGCGTCAGATTGCCCGAGTGGAGGTTGTCAACCCTCAATAGATCTATCCATAACATAAGAGCTTACTCTAGCAGAGTAATTAACGACTCACGATAGTGGGGACTATGGCTAAAGCAACTTAAGCTATCTCATAAATAGTGTTCACAAAGCGTTCACGGAAAAGTAGTTTTACTTGCGTCCAGAAGCAAGCATCAAAAGCATTTATCACATCCCAAAACATTAAACATATAAAGCAGTTTAATAGGGAACTATAAAATCACCTTAAGCAACGATTCAAACCGCACAAGTATGATCAAATAGAAGCGAGCAACTGTAGCAACAACCTAAATATAATACTATAGTTTAAGCGCTAGCAATTAAGTCATAATAATTCGTCACGTACGTTACTCATCGATCATATATATTATTTTGTAGTTAAAACATGACTAGTAGATATTATATCGTTATAAGTATTATTGTATACACTTAGGCAAAAATATTTATTTTTGACTCAACGAAATTTCGACAGCCTTTCGGCGTAAATTTTAATTTACCCAAATTTATCTTAATAAATTTTTCAACACGATTTTTATAGAAAATTCGGCAGCCTTTCGATGTCATTTTAAAAATTACCATTTTTAGTAAGTACCCAAATCTCGACCTAAAATCCCTTATTTCAACCATTTCTCAACCACAAACGTTCAACAAGTCATTCTCCGCAATAAAACCAACTTTTACTTTCAACGCCAAATTTTCAACAATGGTACAAGTATATTTCATCTCGCGCTTTTACCTTTTCACAAAACGATCCCAACATTCATATACAACATTTGGTACCCATTTCGACACTTAAAATGACTCGGTTTAACTCGAAAACGTCGTTTCGTCCGATTAAAAATCTAGACAGCTTTAATACTTTTAGTACTTCTCAAAAAAATAAGTTTTCCGACAACAAAATTCAAACGCCCATATCTTTCTCGTTTTAACTCCGTTTTTAGCTTATAATATATCAAAACGAAGGTATTAACTTATATTTTCACAATATCGTACTAAACTAGTGTCAAAACAATTTTTACAACCCGATATGCCTCTTATAAAATTCGGACAGAATATATACTTTTCGTAAAAACTCGTCTTCGACCATTTTCAAGCGTACCCACTAGTAGTAACACTACTAGTTCCCTTTAAATATTCATAAACACAACCAAAATCAAAGATTTATCTTCAAGTATATAAATCACAAAAGTATACATATATATATTTTATAAATCCTTCAATTAAAACATTTTCATACATGGATTTAATAGATCCACTCATAATATTTATAGATAAAATATATCATGACCAAAAATAATTTTTATCATTTTATTTCAAGAAAATAGTTGATGAGTAACATGCATGCATAGATCTTCAAAGATTATGCATGAAAAATGAAAAAGATAAAAAAAGGTTCAAGAAATAACCTTGAGTAA
The DNA here is from genome assembly GCA_025667525.1 of Glebionis coronaria. Lineage (NCBI taxonomy): Eukaryota > Viridiplantae > Streptophyta > Magnoliopsida > Asterales > Asteraceae > Glebionis > Glebionis coronaria. The sequence goes on from CM046878.1 coordinate 340,653,701, forward strand.
CGATTCTACGTAACCACGACAACCCGACTACGCTCTAATCAACTAAAAATCAACAAGAACCCAACTTCTACAAACTTCAACAAAAACTTCTCAAATCAACTAACCAAGAAAACCCATTCTTCTTTATGCTTGTACAAACCCTAGGATGTATTTGTTTTGTGCTAAATGTTCTTAAAATGAAGCTTGTAAAAATCAACAATGGAGGTTTGGTGTTGGTGTTTTTGTGCCGTTTTAGAGAGAGAGAAGATGTGTGAGTTTTGTTTGAGTGTGAATATTATTGAGGTTTGAGTGTAAAGAGTATGGTAGTTTAGGGTTTTTAGAGATGTGTGAAATCTTAAGCTCAAAATAGTAAAGAGTGAATTTTGGTTTTTCCTCCATGTGTGTGACATGTTTGGCCGGTTATGGGGGGGGGGTCCCACATGGGTAAATAATTCAAAAATTTTACTAAGGGTAATTGCTAGAAGGTTTAAGGTAAAAAGGTTAATTAGATTTAGGTAATTAGTGAAAAGTATGCAGTTATGTTTAAAAACTCGAAAAACTTAGAAAATTGACGAAATATATTAATTTTATGATTTTTTGACGAAAACTGACATTTTATGATTTGCAAAGTATTTTATGCATGCTAACGACGGTTAAACGTAAAAACGACGTAAAATACGAAAACGCGATACGTTAATTAGATATTTATAGAAAGTACAATTTATTACTATAAATAGCAAAAATATTAAAATACATGCTTATAAACATATATAGGATTAATTAAATACGCAGTTCATGAAAATAACAATCACGCTGTTAAAACTAAGCAGTTAAACACATAATTAACAGATAACGAATAATCTCACGGATTATCGTCAATTCATTGACCGTCACAACATTTTTGGTCAGATTCACAGAAAACGTTCAGAACGATGACTGAGCACAGTGTCAACTCATTACTTGTCATAAAACAGTTTTTTAGAAAACGCGGGATAACTTCCCGGTTTATACCTAGTTCAAGCACATAGTTGACTAAATAAAAAGTCAAATGGTAAAATAGTCATTTTACAAGGTACGAAAATTACCAGTTGTTACAGATAGATTGATCTACCTGTTTTTATGTTAAGTTATCTTTAAAGATACACTTTCCTTTATTGGAAGTTCGAGTTACAGTCTGACATTTAACTGTAAGTCGGTTACATGAGCTTAAAACTTTGAATATTTTTACCGGAAGCTCATGACCGGGAAAATTTTATTTTCCCGTTGTTAAGGATAAGTTATCATTCGTGATCAACTTTCATTTCTTTGAAGTACGAGTCACAATCTGAGGTAATTGTAAATAATTGAAATGACATGTTTTGAAAAATATTTACAACTTTCATTCGAGCTTTATGTACATACCCGTGTCGTTATTGAGCGACATTTCTAGGTATGTCCATATTATCGATACTTAAAGACATGTCGAGAAGAATATTTTTGGTATTCTGAAAGTTTTTCTATTTTTTATTTTGTCTTTTTTAATGATATTTACATTTTATTTTATTTTTGTATTTTTCAAGTTTTTCGAAAATAATCAAAAATAGACCTTTGTACCATAGAAGAAGGTGATATCGAATGTACAGAATTGGAACCCTTTGAAGAAGAAGTGGGTCAAAATCCGCCGATGTACCTGCAATGACAGAAGAAGAATTTGCACAAATACTAGTGTTAGGAGTAACAAATTCCTTTTCTACATTCAACACATTTGCATTCGTGCTAGCGCAGGTTTCATCACTCTTTTCTATTGGAATCCACTTGAGACCAACTTCCTTGAAGATCCTACACGTTGGTTTCCACTGAAGACTAGATCTAGGAGTAGTTTTCTCTTGCACATAAGAAGACTTATTTGGGGAGAGACTATTTCCTATGTTGATCCGCCTCACAAATTGCTTGTCATTGCTTTTCATTGAGACATGGGTGTATCTCCTTGTTGTCTTATGGGATTCTGTATTCGATCTCCGTTCAAAGGAACGAGATTTGACCTCATAGAGGTGTTGCAGAATGCAATGATCATGATTTCCATTGTGAATGCCCTTTTTGTAAGTGTGGCATACATGGAATTTGGGATTCACGAAAGTACTTGTATTCCTTGGTTTTTCAAATCGTTCAGGCGTAGTGTTCGAAACACGACTGTTCATGGATGGTTTCCAATTCCTATATTACTGGTGAGGGATCCTAGGTTTTGGTTGACTACCATTAGGAGTGTGTTGAACTTTAGCGGGATTTGGTGAACTAGGTTTTGAATACACAGGTTTGTCTTTCTGAATCTTCCCTTTTTGCTTAGCATCCTCTAGGTTTTTGGTATGAACTAAGTCACTGGAACCAACAGATTCCTTTGTGGACGCGAATGTCACACTTTTTGGAGGAGTCCTAGAAGTTCTAGGTGCATTCACATGGGTAGGTTTAGTAACAATGTGCTTTCTAAATGGAGGAACATAGGGTGATATGTATGGTTTTGGAACACTTGGTTGCACATCAGTCTTAAGAGGTAACCTAAATTTTACATGGGAAGAATTGGAGAAAGGATTCGGTTTTGCTAAGATAGATGGCTTTGGATCCTTGTACGCATTGGGTTGTCGAACAACAGGTTTCACAACTTTAGGTTCCACAATTTTCCCACACATTTTTGCAACGAGTTTCTTCAACTCTTCTATTGCTATGTCCTTTTCTTGCAACTGAGCTTTCAAGTATGTAATTTCCATACTCTTTTCGTTCATTTCTCGACACAAGGCGCAAAAGTTTTACTTACAAGTTATTATCATTTGGACTTTTGCGACTTTGTTTTGCGAAGCAAGTTCTAGTAAATGACAATGTTTCTGAAGGAAATCACATCGGTGTTGAAGTAACGCAAAAGCCTTTTTATGACGTTCACACTCTTTGACTTGATCAAGATATTTGCATGCCACGTCAGAATATTCGTCTATATATGCACAAGATGTAAGAGCAACACACAAAATATCTTTAGAGAGACATTCTTGTAAGAGTAGATCATATCCTGTAGAAAACTCGTCTCTTTCAGGTTGATGATCGTCAACTTCTTTTTCAAGAGATTCCACATATTTCAAATCGTCAAAATTTTCTCGTACTATTAACTTTTCAAATTCCAAAGCATGTTTCTTTGTTCTTTCCGCAAGCGGAATCAAAATAGTTTTCACAAGCACAGTTATATCGTGAGGAATTTCTTTATCGCCTTTCAAAAGTTCACGTTTTTTCTAGTCATCGTCAACAACCATTTTGAAATTTTCAATGTTACTCTTAAGAATACTAAGTTCTTGCTTACTCTTGCTTATAGAAGCTTGATGCGGCAAGTACCCAATATATTTTGAAACGTTAGTTTTCTTAGTGGCAAAAACCTGTCTCCGTTTAATTCTTATTTGTTCACATTCGAAAAATATTTGCTCACGAGACTTCTGTGTTTGCGGTTTGAAAAGACCATAAAGACTGTTTTCATAAGCATAATTATATGGTTTAACAAATTCTTTATTAAATTTTAATCTACTCTTTTCTTCTAAATCTTTTGTCTCTTCACTATCGGGCCTAACAACAAGGCAATCAAGATCGGTCCATTAGGACTCATCAAGACACAGGTGTTGATTCTCAGATTAAGCTTGCTCAAGGTACTTAAGATTAGCAAAACTGGGTTTACCTTTGAAAAATGAAAGAGGTACCAACGTTCTCATGGTTTGAATTGATTGATTAGTTTTGTAAAATTTTCTTGTAAAAATCAATTTGTCTTTCAAGTTCCACCATTTTGTCGATGTCATTCGCTTGTTTAGTTTTGAATTCCTTTTCCAACTTTTCAACCACTGCTTTCTTTTCTTTATCAAGTTTAGTTTTATCCTCTTGAAGAACACCATTTACTTGAGTTAGCTCATTGACTTTAGTGGTAGCAAGATACGTTTTCTGACGTTCGGTACTCAAAGAGGTGTTATGATTACGTTTTTCTTGTTCTAGAAGCTTAAGAATTTCGTTATACTTCTGTTGATAATCGTCCTTTTTTACGTTAATTAAACACCCTTTGTCCCCTCAATCTCGTTGGTCTTTTGAAGAAGCTGAGTTCAATAACTATCAATGGTCCCATTAGATTTAATTAGAGCATCTTTGCATTCTTCAAAATTTTGAGTGAGCGTAGCGTTTGCCTTCTTTAATTGCTTTTGACTCTTTCTAGTTTCTGTGACATCTTTTTGTAAAGTAGCAATTAAATTAGCAAGTGCAATACGCTCCTCATCATCATACTCATTTGCATGTTGATCATCGACAAACTCATTATTGCACGTGTCTGAGGGATCAGGTATGGTATTGCTATCAACCTTTTCCGTCATACATGTGTCGATAAGGGTTTGAGTTTTATCAAAATGCTCATACGTATTAACATTGGCAAACACATTATATTCATCATTGTGTACCTCTTCCAATGGCTCAGAATTGAAAACAGGGCCATTATCATGGGAAGGTGTATTGTTGATGCCATCTTCGAGTCGATGCTTTGTTTGCCAGAGCTGCTTCGTTCTTCCCCAAAAATGATATGATCATTCTGCACACCATGCTTTGTGTTCCCTGATCTGCAGCCGTCATTTGCATTACTCGATACTGTCCTGTTACTTACAGTTGAAACTGGACTCGTATCCACTACATGAATCTTTGCAAACTTGCACTCTTGCATTGTCAGCCTTTTGTCATTCATCTTATTGAGCATGTTTTTTTCATGAAGTAAACGTTAATCCAGAAGCCTCTCAATGGATTCCATCTTTTGATGTATCAAGTCTCTGAAAGATTTTGATTCCATTTTAGTGTAGTCTTTGAAGTGCTGTTTTGCATCGCGAACTTCGGAATCAAAGTTGGAAGAATTGAATAACTTTGAAACAAAGAACGGTTGAAACGACGTTCTGATTGCATTGAGGGCTTTCTTGGAATTTGTCTCATGAAATTTGTTGTTGAGTAATTCATTCTCAAGATTCTTCAAGTGATCTCTTAACTCATAAGTGAACGTGTGATGGTCATTTCCGAAGAAGCACGCAAAAGCATACATATACAAAGGATCGTACGAGAAGGTCTCTCTTTCAATACGTTTTAGATTCGATTTGAGATCACTGAAATATTGCATACAACGTTGTTTGAGGACTTGTTCTTGTAGGTGCATCTCTCGTTCTTCTATGTCTGAACACGAAGACGTCATAACATTGGTACTCGCGACCATGCTATTGTGAGTGACACTATTCGTTGATGTGGAATCCATAATGGGTGTTTCAGTTGATGAAATGATATCAGATCTTAAGTAGACATAGTGTGATTGGGTTGTCGTTTAAATTTCGAAAATTGTGATTTTCTTCTCAGTCCGACATTAAATTCTCCAGTCTACGGTAAACGAGAAAATTTTGTAATTGCCAAATTTTAAAATCGAGTTAGAAAAAGCCTAAAACTAATAAGGAAAATTTTTTCAAAATGAAAATTTTAATGAAGAATAAAACCTAAAAAATTTGAAATTTGGTCCGAAAATTTGAATTTTTGTTCGAAATTTTTTCGCATAGCCAAAATTTGAAATCGAAGCTTAAATGGCCTAAAAATGGTCTAGGAAAAAATAAATTTTACTTGGGTTTTCCCGCCAGGAAACACTTTTTTTTTAAATCTCGCAATACAAATCTTCACAATCTCGCAATAAAGTTTTTACATATCTCGTAATAACTCTCATTGATATCGCAATAATGCTTATATCGTAGATCTCGCAATAACCTGACCAAAGATCTCGCAATAATCTAAAGTGAAAGATCTCGTAATAACTCGAAGTGAAGGATTCCACAATACCCACCAAACTTTCCGCAATAACCCAGAATAAAGGGATTTCTCAATAACCTAAGTGTGAAGATTCCGCAATACCCACTACTCTTTCCGCAATAACCCGGTTTGAAGGGATTTCACAAAAATCAACAACAACATATTTCGCAATAATCAAAACTTTTCGCAATAATCAAAACTTTTCGCAATAATGGAAAACTTTTCGCAATAACGCAAAACTTTTCGCAATAATGGAAAATTTTTCGCAGTAATGTAAACCCTAATTATTTTTAAATGTAGGAGCAAAGATTTCGCAAAAACTGGAAAAACGTACTTTTAGGCTTCAATCGAGCCAAACACCCCAAAATTTCGTGTTTTTGGACGATCCAAAGTAACCAAATCCCTACCACAACTATGTAGGAGATATTGAGAAAGATCAAACCTAAATGTAACACCCCACTTTGATAAGTGGACCGTTACGCGTAATTATGGCGTGTCATCAAAGCATGCAAGGTAATATGTAGTAAAACATACATGACCATAGGGAAAACCAGAATCAAACATCGGTTCCCAAACATAAGCCCAAAACATAAATAAAGTAAATGAACTAGGAAAGACAAAACAAGCATAAATATATGAAGGCAAAAGGAGAAGAAGTCTATGGCAGCTTCCATCCTATGCATGTCCTCCAAATGCTCGAGTCCTGAATACCTTCCGTTTTGGGACATGGAAAGGAAAGTAACGACTGAGCATAACGCTCAGTGCGCGGATATACTAGTAAAGCATGCATAATATAAGCATAAAAACATGAAGCAGCGGAAAAAACTAAGTCCTGAATAACATGGCATGTCTTATTAAAACTGGTTTTATAGTTTGAAAAACTGGTTTTACCATTTAGCTAATATAGGTCATGAAATATCAACGTGCATGAATACTTGGAGAGGTGACCTCGTCATGCTATTATAGGGGCTGCCTCTAAATAGTATAAGTCTGGGTAGGAGGGATCAACTCCTGGTGAAGGATGCAAGGCACACACCACATTCACACTGAATAATCTGCTGAAACATGTAACTAGGATGCACCCATACGCCCCACCTGATAATATAATAATATGGCCAAAAGCGGAAAGGGACGCCAAGAGCTATCACTCCGTCGTGGTGGATTCATAACATTGGTGCCTCCAATGTTATGGTTATGGTACCTCCATAACTAGGTGAAACTGGTCATGCATGTATATGGCTTTAGGTATCTAATTAATATAAGCAATTCAAAACATATAAAACATATACTGGGAAAACAGTTGGCTGCATACGGGGAATCCTAATAAGGAAAGAATGTCCATACTGAAAGGACGGGGAATCCGTACCTTAAGCCCAGTGAACGAAGAAGACGAACGGATGAGAGTCCTACTTCGGTATCACTAATGCTACATAAATACATACGTGTATAAGTATCTGATTACTGAGTACGTGACTGGTTTTTATATCATGTCTTAGCTTGTTTTATATGTTCATGTCATGTTTTACTGATTTAAGCTTGATACTACGTTTATCTTGTTTTCTGTCTATTCTGATTAAGTATTCTATGTATTCTGCCTATTCTTGATTACGTATTCTATGTACTCTGTCTATTATTATTCTTGTTGTGTAATAATAAGTAACTTTCTAAAAATAGCAGGTTTCCTAAAATAGAAAGTTTCCAAAAATAGAAAGTTACCAAAAATAGAAAGTTTCCAAAAATAGAAAGTTTCCAAAAATAGAAAGTTTCCAAAAATAGAAAGTTTACAAAAATAGAATTACCTCTTAAAATAGATAATTTTATAAAAATAGAAAGTTTCCATAAATAGATCAGCTGCCTCAATTAAATAAGTTTCTAAAAATAAAAAGTTTCCATAAATATAAGCTTAAGTGTTTTCTGATTAATATTCTAAGTCATGAGATTATATAGTATAGTTTATTAATTATAACATGTAAACTAAATAAACTATAGGTTAAAGTATTTAATTAAATATATCATGATTTAATTAAATAAGGTAAAAATACTTAGGTTAAAATATGTATTATTATCTATAATAATATAACCTAAACCATGTAAATTAATTAATTATAAGTCATGATCATTAATTAATTAATTATATGGTCTAATTTAAATAATAAATACTTAGGTTAAAACTCCATGTATTATTAATACTAATAATAACCTTAGTCATGTCGTAATTAAATTAATTAAGTAACATGTCAAATTAATGTAATCTTGTAATAATAAGTCATGATTATTAATTTAATTACCTTGTAATTAATATACATATAAAGCTAAGTAAACTTGTAGAAATAATCACCCGAAACCGTGTATTATTTTATGAAAACGTGTCGTAAACCGACCCCGTGAAAACCGTGTTGTTTTTACATATAAGCCAAACCAAACAGTCCATTATTGTCTTTTTAAAACTGACAGCCAAACACCCACTTAACTGTTTATAAACCCAAAAACAAACAACCCCTTAACTGTCAGTTCCCCCTGGCACATCTGTGTTCCCCCTGCTTGTTTAAAACCCTCAGTTCCCACTAACAGGCTAAATTCCACCACTGGCCGCAGCCAGTGGTTCCCCCTGCTAGGCCATCGTTACCACTGTCAGAACAAAACCCATCCAGCACCCAATTAGGGTTGCGGCTGATGGTCAGAAATCATCACCGATACCATAGAAGGTCTCGATTTGTGGCCAAGCAACGTAACAACACCCCCAAACGACACCCCTTTATATTGAACGTGTTATTTACATAGTTTTAGATCATAACCCTTGGATTCTTGATCAATTTAACAAAAGAAAAGAATAAAAATGAGATTAGGGTTTCTTACTTGTGATTTAGGGTATTAGGAATAACAAAACATAATCATCTTGATCCCTGAATCCGAAAACCCACGGTTGTTCTTGTTTCTTTGGTGTTGGTCGCGGCAGAGAAGAAGAAAGGAGAACATAAGTGACGGCTGGATTCTAGTTTTAGGGTTTTAAGGATATTTATGTGTTGTACAAAATAAACAAACACTCCCTCCCCGTCCTTTTGTTTACACAGCCAAACCAAGACACACTTGGGCCTTGAGCCCAAGTCCTACTTCTTCTCTTCTTATCTAAAATAGCCCTTATACTTTCTCCCTATTCGTTTGTATTAATTGTTTAATAAAACGTACGCGTGTTCGTATATTTAACATGTCGTGAATTTCACATTTATTCTCATGCGTGTTAAACGTAACATTAGTTACGTAATTACTTGTCGTGTTAATTAAATATACGTAATAGTAATAATCGTGTTAAATGTTCGTGCTTACGTGTTACGTATTCATGTTATTATAATTACTTGTACGTACGATATTTATCGTATTAATAATTATGTAAGTACATAACTATCTGTTCGTGATTTCATGTTCATGATTTCATGTTCATGTGTTCGTGATTATAATTATTATTGAAATAATTATCGTGTCTTAATACGTAATAAATACTTATCGTGTTATAACACGTACGTAATTCTTGCAATTAATATTCGTGATACGTGTTCATGTTATATAAGGAAAGTTTTAATCCTGTACGTACGATCATAAGTGTACTGTTCATGGTAAAAGCATGCGGGTTTTATAACTCTTCCCCCCTAAAAGAATAATTCGTCCCCGAATTATAGATAACGTAACTGAAAGAGAAACACATCCGAATTAAACTGGAAGGGTATGTAAGATAAAAGGACTTGAAGGTGACATAGTAGAAGGAACGTTGAACGTGACATGTCTTGAAAGGACATGGAACGTGACGTGACTGAAAGGACATATCTAATCAATAAGATAAAACGGATAAGAAGTCCAGATGAACTTGTCCGTTTCCAAGTGGCTTCCCTCTTGGAACGATTCCTCCTCAAGATCTTGACACAAATGATAAATCTTGGTCCTCCTGACCTTGACTTGAAAACACGAAAAGTTCATGGTTATCAACGTACGATAGATCACATGAATTCGATTGAGGAAATAAAAATTAACGTGCAAGGGTAACTGAAACATTACGATGCAAAACAATCTGACTTAACTGATAATTAGCAACGATATTAAAACATATTGAAACGTAGTTCGTGAAAATTTTGAACGTGATACGTGAAAATTTTTGAACGTGATACGTGGAGATATGGTGAGGGTAGTATGAGCAAACATATCGTGATCCATGATACGTGTAACATATCGTGAACGTGATATGAGGAACGTGGAATGAACGTGACATGTGAAACATATCGTGAACATGGAATACGGCGGCGGTATCGCCAAATGCCATTAGGTGAGACATGGACTGTGACGTAAAACGTCTATATGAGGATAGGGAGTTATACTAAACTTGAGTTTAGTCTCCCCAGTTCGTTCAAAACTTCTTAGAACGAAGATGATCGTAAAATCGTAAGCTAAGTGATATGAGCTATTTTAGTCATATCATTTGTATCTTAAAACAATGAATAAGTTCACAATATGTATCAATTTTGCCTTGTATATGCTTGTTTCTTGTTTTTATGTGTGTAGGTACCAAGTTCGAGAAAATCGACAAAAACCGACACGAGTTTGAAGAAAAAGATCGAGGAAGCCAAAATCGAGTTTGATTTAGAGGATTTAATATTTAAATAATTGATTTTGGTCAAGTGGGTCCCACATGGGAGCAATTGGGCTTAAAAGCCTATTATCAAATCAAGTTATCCAAAGCCCAAGATATGGCCCAAAATGCTATGAATAAACGGATTGTAGTTTATTGGCCCAAACAAAGCCCAAAGTCCTCAAATAATCAAGAGACGGGTGGAAGTTTTCAATAAGGGCCCAAGCCCAATGTTTGCACGAATGAAATTTGGCTTTAGGGTTTGGTTTTTAATAAATGATTTGTAAAGCCAGTCAACACACGGTTGTAATCCCCATTTACACCACATATACGTTTTAAATAAATCCCACACATCACACGTTTTCACCACATCCATAAATAAACGTGTATTTTCACCCACACATTCATTAATAAATATCTGTCGATACATTCTATGTCATTTTCTCTACCCTTTCTTCCCCATCTCACCAAAAAAATAACCAGACACAATTATTTACTGTTCAAAACCCTAAATCAATATTTACTTGAAATAAATTGGGGCTTTTCTACACACGAATAATTCAAGTGTGTGGGATTAAAACCCCCATGTTTTAAGGAAGAGAAGAGATGGAAGGAGCAAGGCTACGTGGCGAATTTCTACTGGAAGAAACAGCTCACTCTCCTAAATAATCCAATCAAAAGGCTTCAAAGAAACACAACTAGCACACACGGATTCCACGTTGGCAATCCGTATGCTAGTTGTGAATTTACAACCATCCGATTAAAACAAACAGGAGAGAGAGACGATCCAAGGGATTATATGAAGAAGGAATATGCTCAAGAATATCTGAATATTCTTCCTCAGCAAGCCCTGGGATGGCTATAAAAACCCCTCAGTTCTTTTGTAATCTTCATCCCTTTTTTAGCTTATTGTTATAATGTCAAATTAGTTCTAGGAAATTTCTTTTAAATCTTGTAATGTTTTTGTAATGATGTTTTAGTTTTAATAAATAAAGATTACATTTTATTTCAATCTTGCGTTATTTCTTTTTATAGCTTTCGAATTATTTATTTTACATGCTCCTATTTACTGATTTTGTTAATTATAATATAAGATTGAACTTATAAGCTTTGTTGATAGCTTATTAAGTTCAATATAAGCTGAAAAATTGGGAATTAATCTTTCCGTACTGGAAAGATTAAGAAAATCTGGTTCGACTGTCATTGATTGATAAATGGAGATTGACGTTGGTGGTTCGAGTTAAGGTGATGGTGGTTTCATTTCCGGTTCTTAAGGCAGCACATCGCTGACCTTCGTCTCAAAGGTTATCCCAAAAGGTGCATTTACTTTTCAATTTAAATGGTATTTAGTTTATTTAGATGCTTATATGGTTTAATGCTAGGGAGATTTGAGTAAATTAGGTTATATCCGTTGTTCGTTTATACATCTGCGTTTTGAATTTGGTTAAACTGTTTTAGTCTTTCGATAATTTCAGTCTTATTATGTTCTAGAATGAATGGATTTAAGATTGGTGAAGTCGTTTGATTTTACTGAATTGTGCAATCACTATTCTTAAGTTATGTTATGGTCATGGATTTAAATTGTATGTATCACATGAATGTTTCTAGTTTGCTTTGTTTTAAATAAGTCTATTTAGCTTATGTCTGCTAACTTGACTGATTATTTTGATAAGCTGATAAGTGAGATTAAGGATCTGTTATGAATCTGCCATCTGAATTCGGTTGTGGTTAATTTACTGTTACCTTTTGATATAGTTTGAGTTGGCTGTAAACGTTTTAGTAACTGATTTTGGGTTATTCAAGTTTTGAGTCTGATGTTAAAGGAGACTTCTTAGATGTAATGTCTGATGAATTTTTGTCGTTATAATTAGTTGATTTACTAGATCTACTGCTTAACTGTTTCATTTTTCGAATCTGTGATATTTGATTGTTAGTTTTGCTTTGTTTCATTGATAGTCTATTGTAATTGTTTGGTGAATTATATATACTGAGTGTTCATAATTTGTGTCTGTTTGGTTGTGTGAACTTACTGTAATATTGTTTTAGCTAAATGATATCAGAATCCATTATTTTGATTAATTCATCTGCTGATTCTTAGGATTTATTTTGATTGATTTGTTATTATTTTTGCTGTTTAGCTTAAGCTATCAGATCCAACTGATCTGATAGTTTATTGAAATTTTCATAAGCTGTTTAAGATTCAGCAGCTCCAAAAGTTCACTCCTGTGACCTCTTTGTAATTTCGCAGCATATAAAAAATAATATCAATAATGTGTCCCAACCTGGACTCGAACCCATGACCTCCTGGTCATGGGCCTCAAGCTTCACCAACTGAGCTAAACACTCTTTTGTGTTTTCTTTCTGTAATTTGATTAATATAGTGATCTTAGTTTGACTGATTTTTACTTTAAGTTTGTTCTAAGTAAATTTTACGATTTTAAAATAAATGTTAATCAGTGTTTTTATTAAAGTAATTTTTTAATTCCTAAAATAATATCAGTTTAAAATAAAATAGAATGTTTTTAGTAATTTAAAAAGTATAATTAGTTTATTTTTATAATTAGATTTTTATAATTTTAGATTTAAATAAAATTATAGATTTAAAATAGATTAGGTTTAAAAGTAATTTTTAATAAAGTTAATTAGTTTTTAAAAAAAAGTTAATTAGATTTTTAAATAGTTTAAAAGTTATTTTTATTAAATAGATTAATTTTTTGTAGATAATTAAATAGTTTAAATTTTAAATAGTTTTTAATTTTAAGTACTTGTTTTAGATTTAAATATAGAGGGGTTTACGATTCATGCACTTTAGGATAATTTTAATAGTTTAAAATTGGTAGATTTTAATTCTAGTTTAAAAACCGAAAACCAATTCAAATCAATTGTCCAAAACAAAACGAAACGTCTCAAATTCACTCGATCTTTGTGTACAACGAACTTGGTTCACCAACGTGTTTAATTGAATTCGTCTTTGGTAATATTAGTCTATTACTTTTTCCTAAAGGTTAATTTCTAATTTACCTATAACGTATCAAATTATCACTATACTATCACGATCACATCACTAAGATACGATCATTAATGTGAATAGTGTCATGAACGTGAGCATGAAAGCATGTCGTGAAATTAGAACAAGGATGAACATAAAATAAGGAGCATAAATGTGGACCTTTGTCTGACCCGATAGCTGAGGGGTTACCAAATGATCTGATGAGCCTTGGCTGGAACATGTCCGCGTAATCTGTTGGTTCTGAAATCCTTGTGGATGTAAGGATTCTACAGACTTGATCAAACTGTTGGCAAGAATACAGATAGCATCTTACTTCTTCTGAGTTTGCGTTAATCTGGTAACCAAAATCCATGGTGATCTTGTCCCATTTCTATTCACAATTTCATATGATGGAAAAACATTCTAGTCTGTTGGTGTTCTATCTTAACCTGTTGTTAAGTCAGGTACCTAGATATGAACGTAACTGTATCTTTCTTCATAGAAACTTGATACATAGAAGTTTGCGAAACTCTGAGTCTCCAAAATTAGCCTTTTCTTAGCGTATGATTTTCTTGGAACACCTAACGTAGTGTAGGGTTCTCACCATTATGCATAAGCTGAGTCATGGTAAAATTAACCGTGAGAATCCATGTAATTCAGTGTGTCACTTTAATCAACCAAAATTTAGATTGGAAAATTTCTAGGGTGAAAATTCTCTTGTCATAGAATTTGTAACATAGTGTAGATATGGTCTTCGTGTTTGTCTCTAGACTTAGAGAAAATTCAGGTTGTTCTCGATGAAAATACTGATGAATTTGTTTATGAGTTCATGGAAACTCGATCTATTAAGTCCATAATGCTGTTGGAGCATTTATTAGACTAAAACAGAATCATGAATCTAACATGACCGGGTCGTGTACAAATAACAGTCATGGCCATGTCCTGCTCTTTCACTCGTCACTCTTGGCAGCATGATCATGAATCCGATCTTGGAAAGGTGTTTGACACCCTAAAGTCGATTAGACATGTTGTCAATGCATGGAGGAGAATAACGGTTATGGGTGGTGATTTTTTAAATCGACGGTAGTCGACACGTAATCTCGTGGTACCGTCATTATCCTTGTAGGTTCTTCTGGAAAGTATGGGAAGATTTGGAATAATCAACTGGTTATGCGTAAAAGGACTTCACTGGTCGTGTCTTAACTGAGAGCTAGAAAATTTAGCAGTCATGGCTAACAGGCACATGCTTGTAAGCATAGATAATTTGTACAGATTTTCCTGATGGAAAACCATGCTGAGTGTATTCAGGAGCCTGAAGATCGCTGTACATGATCCTGAAGATCGCTGTACATGATCCTGAATCGTAGCATGGTGTGTTGTTCGTAGTCTATAATTAGGATTTAATTCAACTCGCATCTGTCCGAGGTAATGCGTTAGCAGCTTGGATCTCATCATTAGGCTGAAGGAAAACCTTTTATACGTAGGGAATACGAATGGCGTCTTTTATGGTCATGAATAGATATGAAACATGGGAACAAAAATGAAAGTGTCATCGAGCAATCGTGACAGATCTCACTAATACGCCAGTGATGGTACCGAATTTTGTGTGGCCTGATTAATACGTGGCACCACAAAATGGATATACCCTTTTGAGGGTACCCTGAATTTCTTAAGGATGTTCCAGAATTTGGCGTGGGTCATGTATCTTGACTCGTGTCTTGGGAAATATAAGCATGACATGTGTCTTGACTGTTGTCTTGACATGTGTCTCCGGATGGGAGACAAATAGGGCTACCATATTAGGTTATTATGCCAGAACTGGCGGATTGATTGACATGTTGACCCTTGTAATATCCGATCACGTCCGTGACCGTGTTCTATTGTGATTACCAGGATGGTTGCAGTCACAGTAATGGTTACTATCATCTTGTCTGTCAGTTCCACGACTGTCATTTTCATGACTGTAATTCATGTAATTATTCAGCTGAGTGGCCGGCTGGTATCGGTTCCCACTCATGTGACTGAAAAGACAACTGCATGGCGTGTGACATATGATAAAATAAGGGCATGGATTGTGATGGAAATCCTCCGGTGGTGAAGCATCATCTCGTCCGACCGCTTCGATCTAACGCCCTTGTCTTCGTCTTTTAGGATCTTCCGGTTGTAAACATCATCAGCATCTCGTAGCGTCTCCAACTAATCCACATCATCAACATTTAGTAACATCTCCAAGTTGAGAGCGGCACCGGCATCTTGTAGAACATCAACAAGTGGAATACGCTTGAGATGATTTAGAATAGACTAGTGAATCCTCATGGAGTATTGTCAGTGAAATAGACATGGAATATGGTACGTGTAATACACATGCAATACGATACTTGAAGTACACGTGGAATGCACATGGAATGATCGATATGGGTCAATCATCTGACATGATTTACATGGAATAATTGATTAACGGTTTGAAGACCAAACTGGGAGATCATCATGATAGCCTAGCAATGTCAGCATAGACATCATTCTGGTTACATAGGGAAAACCCTAACGTGTGGTTAAACGAATTTCAACAATAATTTTTCTGAGAGCATGATTAATGAAAACAAACCATGTCTGTCATAAAAACATGATTTAATGAAATCCTTCAATGTTTAACATGAGGGCATGCTCAACATGACGAGAACATAATCATCATAAGAATACTTAAGACATACTCAACATGAAGATGAAATCATCATGAAAATCTTGGAATGAAATTAATCATGAGGGAGCATAAAACATAATCAGCATGAAAATGAAGTTAACCATGATAGTAGGAAAACATAATTGACATAAGGATCATGAAAATTTAATGAGTGTTCATGAAATAATTATGACTGTAATGAAATAAAATTTGAAAAATCACTGGTGTGAATGACCGGGGTAGACTCACAAAACAAAATTGACATGATTAATCTGATTAGAGCGTAATATAAATAACCATAAAACCAAATTTTATGCCATAATCATGAAAAATATTTTATGCGTGAAAACAGTGCATGAATGCATGATGTATTTCATAAAACCTATATGCGCGAAGGTAAACGCCTACGGTTAGTCCACCCAAAACAAAATTACATGGCGCGGGGACGCCTATGGGTCGGTTCCAAAGTTAAAAGTTTCGATAAAAAAAAAGTTTCGATAAAAGCACATGCGACTAAATAGGGCCAGTCCTGTACCAACCATTACTTAATCAAAATTCCCGCAACAGATGACATATGATATAAATGCATGGATGCATGAAACATAAATAAGTAAAAGTCATTGTCAAAACTTAATAGAAAAAAATTTATGTGAGTAATTATGAACTACTAGGGTTCAGTCCACATAGTCACAGTTCACGAGGAACATCATGCATATACAATGACACATAACTAAGTATGGATGACGGTTGTTCATTCCATATTAGTATAACGATACTAGTGAAAACATCATGGTTAAAACAACAAGGTGCTGAAAACGTCATGGTTAAACAAAGAGGTGCTGAAAACATCAATACGTGGAATAACAAGCGTTGACTTAGGAAGCTCCTGGTGACTACCCACTAGTCACATGTCAAGTTTTAGAGCCTACAGGTCGAAGCCTTGGCTCTGATACCATAATTGTAACACCCCACTTTGATAAGTGGACCGTTACGCGTAATTATGGTGTGTCATCAAAGCATGAAAGGTAATAAGTAGTAAAACATATATGACCATAGGGAAAACCGGAATCAAACATCGGTTCCCAAACATAAGCCCAAAACATAAATAAAGTAAATGAACTAGGAAAGACTAAACAAGCATAAATATATGAAGGCAAGAGGATAAGAAGTCTATGGCAGCTTCCATTCTATGCACGTCCTCCAAATGCTCGAGTCCTGAATACCTGCCGTTTGGGACATGGAAAGGAAAGTAACGGCTGAGCATAACGCTCAGTGCGCTGATATACTAGTAAAGCATGAATAATATAAGCATAAAAACATGAAGCAGCGGAAAAGAATAAGTCCTGAATAACCTGGCATGTCTTATTAAAAATGGTTTTATAGTTTGAAAAGCCTTATGTTTATCTTGTAAAAACTGTTTAACTGATTTACCATTTAGCAAATATAGGTCATGAAATATCAACATGCATGAATACTTAGAGGGGTGACCGCGTCATGCTATTAGAGGGGTTGCCTCTAAAGTCTGGGTAGGAGGGATCAACTCCTGGTGAAGGATGCAAGGCACACACCACATTCACACTAAATAATCTGCTGAAACATGTAACTAGGATGCACCCATACGCCCCACCTGATAATATAATAATATGGCCAAAAGCTGAAAGGGATGCCACGAGCTATCACTCTGTCGTGGTGGAGTCATAACATTGGTGCCTCCAATGTTACGGTTATGGTACCTCCATAACTAGGTGAAACTGGTCATGCATGTATATGGCTTTAGGTATCTAATTAACATAAGCAATTCAAAACATATAAAACATATACTAGGAAAACAGTTGGCTGCATACGGGGAATCCTAATAAGGAAAGAATGTCCATACTGAAAGGACGGGGAATCCGTACCTTAAGTCTAGTGGACGAAGAAGACGAACGGATGAGAGTCCTACTTCGGTATCACTAATGCTACATAAATACATACGTGTATAAGTATCTGGTTACTGAGTACATGACTGGTTTTTATATCATGTCTTACCTTGTTTTATATGTTCATGTCATGTTTTACTGATTTAAGCTTGATACTGCGTTTATCATGTATTCTGTCTATTCTGATTAAGTATTCTATGTATTCTGGCTATTCTTGATTAAGTATTCTATGTATTCTGTCTATTATTATGTTTGTTGTTTAATAATAAGTAACTTTCTAAAAATAGCAGGTTTCCTAAAATAGAAAGTTTCCAAAAATAGAAAGTTACCAAAAATAAAAAGTTTCCAAAAATAGAAAGTTTCCAAAAATAGAAAGTTTCTAAAAATAGAAAGTTTCCAAAAATAGAATTACCGCTTAAAATAGATAAGTTTCTAAAAATAGAAAGTTTCCATAAATAGATCAGTTGCCTCAATCAAATAAGTTTTTCAAAATAGAAAGTTTCCATAAATAGAAATAAGCTGGATTATTAAGCTAATAATATAAGCTTAAGTGTTTTTTGATTAATATTCTAAGTCATGAGATTATATAGTATAGTTTATTAATTATAACATGTAAACTAAATAAACTATAGGTTAAAGTATTTAATTAAATATATCATGATTTAATTAAATAAAGTAAAAATACTTAGGTTAAAACATGTATTATTATCTATAATAATATAACCTAAGTCATGTAAATTAATTAATTATAAGTCATGATCATTAATTAATTAGTTATATAGTCTAATTTAAATAATAAATACTTAGGTTAAAACTCCATGTATTATTAATACTAATAATTACCTAAGTCATGTCGTAATTAAATTAATTAAGTAACATGTCAAATTAATGTAATTAATATTGTAATAATAAGTCATGATTTATTAATTTAATTACCTTGTAATTAATATACATATAAAGCTAAGTAAACTTGTAGAAATAATCAACCGAATCGGTGTATTATTTTATGAAAACGTGTCGTAAACCGAACCCGTGAAAACTCGTAAAAACTGTGTTGTTTTTACATATAAGCCGAACCAAACAGCCCCTTATTGTCTTTTTAAAACTGACAGACAAACACCCACTTAACTGTTTACTAGTCGGGTACCCGCGCAATGCGGCGGCGGGTCCCTAGTGACAAATTTTGCTAACATTTTTTAAACAAGAACTTTACGAATGAATGACAACTTTTAATAATAATAAGTATAAGTAATACCAATCAAAAACTATAATCATATTTTTGGCAAGCAATATTTTTTTATTACATACTTCTTTTACGACGACTATACACATGACAGAAACTTTAAACATGTGTGTTGTAAGAGGCGAAGATGATGGAGATGTGTGAATTGGTGAAACGGGAAAGAGTGGAAACTGAAAATGTTTTGAAGATGATAAACAAGATATTGTTACTTGTATTGAGAAAATGATGAACAAAACAAAGACAATAAAGTTTTAGATCTCTATCTTGACGTTGTATTTGATATTCAATAAAAGACTTGAATCCACAACATTGGCAAGGAAGACATGTTGCATAGCACCTGTCGTGAAGCTTATATTACTGTAAATTACGATAAATTTTCGTAGCTTTTCTACAATTCAAATGTGTGTTCGCAATAATAGGATTCAAATTCTCTTTTTAAATTGTAAACAAATTAAACATTACATAAAGCATATTGTATGCTTATTAGTTTGCTATTGAAACGTTTACATAAATAATCTAATACCATTGTGGTACCAATATTAGATGCTCTTCTATTTTCATCATATCCTTTCGATCCGACATTTTGTTTTGGTATCTATGAAGCAACACCATAGAAGCCCTTACTGATACTCTTTTTAAACTTTGTTTGTCTTGAAGAAAAAATAAATCTTACTGATAAACACCCAGAACAAATTGTAACACCATAGCAGCCCACACAAATCTCAATAAATCTTAACAACACATATAGTAGTACACCACTCACAACCCTAATCTCAAAACTTCTTAACTTTATTAGTGCAACTATCCACGCCTCACCTTATTCATCTCATTTCAAAAACCAAGTGAAGCCACAAGTTTTCTTTTGTTTTCATCTAACTTTTGTATAACAAAAGAAGCAATCCCTCGAACCACAAGAATAACTACATCCCTTTTAATCTTAAACCATGCTCTTTGTTCTTTAACAACAATGTGCGGGCGGAAGTAACAGATCAGTTGTGGCATTCACGAGTATTGTGTTTCTTTAAAAGAAAAGGAAGGTTTAGAATGTTTTTCTAGAGATATATGTGTGTGTGTTCTTTTTGGGGTGGCTTATATATCCCGTTGCTTTGGTTGTCCGAACATACAACGAAAAACACCCACCAATAAAACCAAAAAAAAAACACAGAGGAAATTGGTGATGGCACCGGCAGAGTTTGAATTTAGGGTTGTATGTTTTTTTAAGAGAGATTCTTGTGTTGGTTATCGTGATTTCAGCGTAAGATGATGCGATTGTGAGATTGTGTGTTTTTGTGTTGTATGTTTTTTATATGTAGTAGGGATGGCTGTTACATGTTATGCTTTAAATAAGCTGTGCCAATGTTACATTATTAGTGGGATGTTACAAATATGAATGTAATGACAATTACTCTACTTTAAATGGGCTGTTATGAACCCATTGTATTTGAAATTCAAAACATAGAATAATGATGTATAGACTTCCTAAAAAGGAAATGTTGAATGCTGAATTGTTTAAGACTACTAATTATAGAATGGCATAAACCTTTTATAAAGTAGTAAGATAAACCTAAAAACAAACAACCCCTTAACTGCCAGTTCCCCCTGGCAGCTCTGTGTTCCCCCTGCTTGTTTAAAACCCCCGGTTCCCTCTGACAGGCTAAACTCCACCACTGGCCGCAGCCAGTGGTTCCCCCTGCTAGGCTACCGTTGCCACTGTCAGAACAAAACCCAGCCAGCACCCAATTAGGGTTGCGGCTGGTGGTCAGAAATCATCACCGAGACCATAGAAGGTCTCGGTTTGTGGCCAAGCAACGTAACAACACCCCCAAACGACACCCCTTTATATTGAACGTGTTATTTACATAGTTTTAGATCGTAACCCTTGGATTCTTGATCAAATTAACAAAAGAAAAGAATAAATAATGAGATTAGGGTTTCTTACTTGTAATTTAGGGTTTTAGGAATAATAAAAAAAATCATCTTGATCTCTGAATCCGAAAACCCACGGCTGTTCTTGTTTCTTTGGTGTTGGTCGCGGCAGAGAAGAAGAAAGGAGAACAAAAGTGACGGCTGGATTCTAGTTTTAGGGTTTTAAGGATATTTGTGTGTTGTCCAAAATAAACAAACACTCCCTCCCCGTCCTTTTGTTTACACGGCCAAACCAAGACACACTTGGGCCTTGAGCCCAAGTCCTACTTCTTTTCTTCTTGTCTAATACAGCCCTTATACTTTCTCCTATTCGTTTGTATTAATTGTTTAATAAAACGTACGCGTGTTCGTGTATTTAACATGTCGTGAATTTCACATTTATTGTCATGCGTGTTAAACGTAACATTAATTACGTAATTACTTGTCGTGTTAATTAAATATACGTAATAGTAATAATCGTGTTAAATGTTCGTGTTTACGTGTTACGTAGTTATTAACTATTCATGTTATTATAATTACTTGTACGTACGATATTTATCGTATTAATAATTATGTAAGTACATAACTATATGTTTGTGATTTCATGTTCATGATTTCATGTTCGTGTGTTCGTGATTATAATTATTATTGAAATAATTATCATGTCTTAATACGTAATAAATACTTATCGTGTTATAGCACGTACGTAATTCTTGTAATTAATATTCGTGATACGTGTTCATGTTATATAAGGAAAGTTTTAATCTTGTACGTATGATAAGTGTACTGTTCATGGTAAAAGCATGCGGGTTTTACAATAAAAACACGAAAAAAATTTGGAGATCGAGATGAAGATCAAGAAAAACTCACGAAATGTAGTATAAACCAAAACCAATCACGAATCTACCCTGTGGCGATTAATACCAATTGTTGTCCCATATTTATCTAAGAAAGAAAGTAAGAAAAAAGATGAAAGTAGATCTAGAGAGAGAAAAGAGAGAGATGTGTGAAACTTAGGGAGGATTAGATTAAGAAAAAATGAACAACCAACCCTCCTAATATGCTAGGAGGGGAGTTTATATTGTCCACCCACATGCGAGCTTTCATGGGCTATATAGGTTGGGTAGGGCTTGAATAAATGCTTAGTACCTTGAAAGAGGCCTTTTAACCTAGCTATCAAGCTCGTATTGTCACAACTATTATACTACCTATTACAACGTTCTAATGAACGATACATAATAAACCTATGACCGAACATTCTTGTTTGACTCAATATTTTGAGGCTAACAAACTATACGATTAAATAGCCGCCTCAATCATTTCCTCACACGACACGTCAAACGAACAATCACTACGATGCTAGTAGTAACTTCACTTAGATTTATCTTGTAACTAGAAACCCTAGATCCAAGACCCTAGTTAGGATTACGTAAGGATCAGTTTATAGAAGGTTACAAAATACATGGAAAAATCACCTGAAACCCAAATTTAGGGTTTAATACGACGCACCACAAGGGGAACCAAAACCTAGATACGAGGATCTAGGGTTTAGTTAAAGGCTTAGAAACTTCACAAAGGAGTACCAAAAAGTAGTCGATCTTGCAAAGGTTTACACTTTAGGTGATTTTAGGGTTTAAGGGAAAGTTTGGTTTTCTTGGGGTGTTTGTTTGGCCGGTGATCGACTCAAAGAAAAGAGGGGGAGGGACAAATTTTTATGAGGGTATGAGGGGGGTATTTATAGCCTCTCAACCTCCTTAGAAAACTTGGTCCCTATTCCAAGAAAACTTAATTAAGGTGTAAACTTAGCTTAATCAATAAACCAAAAATCTTCTAGAATCACCACGTGGGAATAATCGGCCGCCTATACTAGGGGGTTCTAGATTCGATTTTGTTTCCCTAAATTTAACTAACACGCTCACGATAAATTAATTAAAGCCCGTAATTAATTTAACTACCGTTAATTAAATAATAGCAAAGTTTTTATTAAACGTTTAAATAATAAATAAATTAAACGTCAATAAAAGTGTGTTCTTCGTGTTGAGTGTGTGCCCCCGATAGGCTCACGAATTTACTAATGGCTATACGATCACATATCTCAACAGCTCCCACTTGTGAGAGTTTAGACATACAACGTCCATAATGAAGCATCTAGAAACACTTCATTATAACCGGAAATGTTGAGTTAATAGTTTCAAGAATAATATCTCAAAAGTAATCTATGGCATATGATTATAAAGCTTGTTGGTAATCATCCCTTTGTTTCAAGTACCATTAAACCATGGATATGGATCCTAACTCATTCCATATAGTTTAATTTTAATTTCTCATGATCAAATTAATTTAGATAGTCCAAATGTAACAAGAATCATCTTGATCACACTTTAGGTATGGCCATAAAATTATTTAATTAATTCCGGAGAAGATCCAGTAGTAGTTATCTGCACTATATCAAGTGGAGGAAGAAATTCTATATTGATTGCAAGTGTCTGTGGATGCTGCTTCACAACACTTCCAACTATAGCCTTTATAACTAATTCTTACGAGCTAGCATTTAACATATAATCAAGAAGCGATATTCACACATGTGCAACGTGTTTGCATCTCATGTCTAAGGACGTCTTAATCACCATTTATTCGAAAAATTACTCATGACAAGGATCCAAAATTAATATTCGATGTTCGGGGTGTCCAATATGCATCCCTTATGAATAACATATGAGTTTGGTTGGAACCGTCCACCATATATTCAAAGCATATAATCAACACTCATATTTGTCTTAATGTAGACAATATTCCCATATTGCTAACCAACAATGGACATATTTAGAATAATCAAATATTCAAAGATTTAACATACAAATACACGACAACAACAATTATATGAATGATAACAAACATCAATAATCTTTATTCATCAGAAAATAATAATTGTCTTACAATCCCAAATTATCAAAATACTAAAATAACACAGATTACATGAGACTATTAGCTGAAAGTAAACCAATATTATGCGAAAGCATTGAATGCTTTTTAAGGTCTAAAGCCTTCGTAAAAGGGTCAGCTAAATTGTCGTCTGTGTGAACTTTGTCCAGTATAATATCACCCACTCCAATCACTTCTCTGAGGTAGTTAAATTTGGCACTATAATGTTTCGCACCTTTAGCGATTCCTGGTTCATTAGCTATAGTAATGGCTCCGGTATTTTCACAATACATCTTCATAGGTTCATTATTTATGGGAACAATACCAAGTGATTGTGGTAAATTACGTCTTTTAGGAAAAATAGCGTAAATAGGGAAGTATTAAACAAATGATTTTAGGAAAAATCAAGTGTTAATGACCCATATGATGTGAAAGTTCGTTTCCCAAGGAGGTGTATGTGTGTGAATAATTCGTAATTGATTTGAGATTAATATTGGTTAGAAGGGGATGAGAAAAGAGGATGACGAAGACGTGAAATTAATTACTACTAAGACTTAACGTAAAACCGTAAAATAGGCTAAAATAAAGATTAATTCTAAAAATTACCAAAAATTCACCAAAAATCAAAATAAATAAACTAAGAGTTTACCAATGATCAAAACTTTTTCAAACCTTTTAATTAATTAAATATTCAATTCTTAAATGCTAATTAAAGCCCTAAAATCAAATTAATTATCAAAAAGCCCAAATAAAGATTTTTCAATTGGTAAACCTCTAAAATGACCTAAAAAGATTAAAAACTAATTTTAGAAATTTTTAAACTAAGAAAAACTATTAAAAATGATTTAAAAACTATTAAAACTTAAAATAATTATAAAAATTAATATAAAGATGATAAAATTAATCTAAAAGTTGCAAAAATCCTATTTTAATGTATTTAAGCTAAGAAAAATATAAAAAGTGCCAAAATGTGAAATTTAAAAAATAATAATAAAATAATATTAAAATAATATTAAAAATCCAAAAATTATAAAAAATTATAAAAACTTAAAAACTAGTTTATTTTGACCTAATTAAACAGAAAACGAAAGTGAAAAGGCTAGAATACCCCTATTGGGCCCTCAAATGGGCCCAAACCAAAAACAGTCAACACTAATGGGCTTTTTAGTCCAAAAAGTCAAACTTGGCCCAATTGACTTGGAAAAACCCAATCTAACTCAAAATTTAATTCTAAACACAAAACTCTGAAGGCCCAAAAGCTGAAAGTGAGCTTTATCATAGCTTATTAAGCAAACAGCTTATCCTTATTGGGCCATTAAGCAATAAGCTAATGCCATAAGCTCTAATTTAACACAGAACCTTCTTATGGGATACCAAAGAGACCTGTAAAAAGAATTTTTGAAAAAGCACACTCAATAAGCCAGAAATAAGCAAAGTACAAATCCACAAAATGACAAAATAGTCGGGTTTGAGATTTAGGGCACCTCAGAAGCTCTAGTTTTTTGCAAAAGCTCACAAGTAGCTTAACTAAGAATAAGCAATCAAGAAAATCACAAAAAGCCAAGTAGAATAAGCTGTGAGAACCAATAAGCACTCTGAAAAAACCAAATAAGCTAGTTTCCTAGAAAAAGCTTAACCAAAAGACTTGTAACCTTCCAGACTTGATATTAAGCTGAGAAAAATGAGTTCTATTACAAAAACTAAGTTGTTGCATGTACCAATAAGCAAAACAGATTCAATAAGCTATGTGACCAAGTTTGACCAAAAGTCAAATGCTGACAAGTGAAATTCAAACGCTGACAGGGACAAAATGGACGTTGACAGACTTAATGAAGTGTTTAGACTTGTTTTTCACCCTGCTGGTCAAGGTTTGAGTGCAAACCTTCTGAATCAAAGCCTACCAGTTGAGTAGTCTTGACAAGTTTTGGCACAAATAAGCCAATAAGCCAGTAAGCTTATAAGCTATCAACAGATAAATCCAAGTAGCCATATAACCTCACAAGCAGCACACAAATAGAATCCAAGCAACAAAACAACAATCCTTATACTAGAAATCACAATGCAACACCAAATGAGGTGGTCAGTTTGTTGATGCAAATGACCACTTCAGCCAACTTTGATAAGCTATAACAAACACAATAAGCCACCAAATTCAACACAATAGATAGCTTATCACCCAAAATATTCCCAAACCTGATTTCAGACCTTAGATCCAAGTAACAAAGAAGTTATTGGATCTGATGTGTTTGACCAATCTCAAAAGCACTTTTATCAGATTTTAGCAAAACTTCCAATCCTTCTCCAAAATCTCAGAGACTTAACCAATGACTAAAACTTGTTCAAAATGACTTGATTAGACTTCCCAATCCCTAAGAACCAAGGGCACAAGGCCACAAGGCCTTATGAACCAGTAATCCCAAACAGTTCTTGATCAACCACTTTTCAAAGCAACTTGTGATTTTTAAACACAACCTTCTGATTTTATCATTCAGACAGCTACACTAAGTGACAACTAACAGAATGCAACCATAAAACACAAAGCACAAACACATAATCACCAAATCATATACCAAAATGCAAAACAGGCAGTAACATGAAATTTTTAGAGGAATCTTAAACAAGGGATTATACCTACCCTCCATAACATCCTAGGAGGGCCAGCTATGCTCCTTGGACCCTGTTCAACAACTAGAACAAGACCAAGGTTCTTCAAGAAGGAAGATCAAACCCTGCTGATGTTCAAAGAGAACAAGGATTTGATTATGAAATTTCTTCAACACAAATAAGCAAACAACTCAACCAAGAGCTTATAACTCTTCTCAGGCTTGGTGTCAACAAGATTGAAGGAGCTTAAGGCTTTTGGCTAAGGGTTAGTACAAGTATATAACCAAAACAGTAACTAGGATTTTCAAGGATTTTGAACCATGAAAACCTTCAAACAAAGACGTGCCTTAACCACAAGATTAAGGTAGGTCTTAATGATCAAATGGAACTCAGATTAAGGTTATTCTAACACCAACTTTTAATAAACACAAAAGAGAATTCAAAGATTTTATGAAATTCAAATTTTATTTAACTTAAAAAGGAATTATAAAGATTGATAGCCAAAATCTGGAACAAAGGGACTCTCACAGGTTGAGGTCTCCTTTTATAGGCAAATAGATACAAAGCACTATTCATAAACCCTAAAACTGAATTCCCAAAAGTGCCCTTGAGGTCTTCTAGACGATTCTTTGATGTGAGCTGTCCAAAATGATCAAATCCGTTCAAAATAGCTTTGGAGTGAAGCAAAGAGTATTGGTTGTTGATCTTGACACGTGGTAGTCCTTGGGGAGTAAGTTGTGATGTGATGGGTGAAACGGTTTTGGGTGTGGGACCCTTTGGTGAGTGGAGAAGAGGGTTTTAAGGTTGGGATGAGTTTCTGCATGTGTGAATCACACATGTGCCAAGGTAATTGGTTTTTACCCTTTGTTTTAAGTGAGGTAAAAACTGGGTTCATCATGTGAACAGTAACAAAGTTTGATCCGGTTTTGGTGGATTGTGTTTGTGTTTGGCGCATTTTTGTTTTGAATGTTTCAAATGCACAACTTTGGTCCTTGTTCTTTGGGAAAGATAGTAAATCAAGTTTCCAGCCAACAAAAACGTGTTTCCTTTGTTGTTGAAGTTTCCATCTTTACACTTTTGGCACAAAACTTTTCCAAAAAGATATCAAGGGTTGTTTTTGCCATGTTTTCATAATTGAAGGACTGATTTTGGACTTTGTTGATCTTCAAAAGTCTTCAATGTATCTTTGACTCCATGAGGGACCATATTTGACAAATTAGATTTGATGAGGGACTAATCTTGCCATTTCTTCAAAGTTGAGGGACCTTTTTGCAATTTTGACAAACTTAAGGGACCAAACTTGTAATTATGAATTCACAATGGTTTTAAGTGTCATTTATTCATTTTTTGAGGATCAATCTTGCATATCTTTAAGTCTTCAAGGGTAAATGTTGGATAATTCATGAACTAGGGCCCGGTTCTTTGTACGGCTTCGTTTCTCGTGTCCGTTTTTCCTTGTTTCTTGTGATCTTTTGTCTTTTTCATGATATCCATACCTAAAATACATAAGTAAACAAACACAAGCATATATATGATATTTTATGACATTTTTATGCATTTAAAGCCCAAAAAGAACGATGAGATCATGTATAAATGCCATCTCATCACTCCCCATACTAAGCCATTGCCGTGCCCTCACGCAATGCTAGAATAAAGTATCTAAGCATCACCAAAGTTCAATTTTATTAACCTATATTGGAAAGTAAAAGACTTGCAACAATACTACGATGATGTGTAAAGACATAATGTATGATTTTCATCACGAATGTGACTTTTAGGGTCAAAGAATAGAAACAAGTAAATGTCCCTTAGAGTAAATTTCGTCAACCTTGATTGTCATACATTCCATGCTAAGTGCAAAAACGAGATCATTGTTGGTACAAGTCACAATGCTAACACTACTCATACGTCCAAATAGTTTAATACTTTTTCTCCCCGCAATCCTAGTTATTATAAAAGGAAATGGGTTACTAGCCTTTTTTAACTATTTGTCATGGATCACAAGTGATTCATATTGACTTATTTGAGTAGTTATTAGTCCGAAATCAAAGTAGCACGATTTAATCGATAGTTAGCCGAAGGACAAAATCTTTTAAAACGGCTTCTCGTGTATCTCCTTAAGTTCATATCTTGGCATAACTTGTTTCACGATTTGAGACCTTTCTCGGACCGATATTTGGCATGTACTTCATACTTCAAACCTTGGGAAGACGTTCTTGAAATTATGGTCTTCTCTTCATATATTTGGAATTTCTTCACTTGATGTTTTTGAGAGATTCTTCATATTTGGACCACGACTTCATCATTTTTCTTCAATCTTTATTTTGGACTTTGATATACAACGATCCGCCTCCTTTTCGGACTTGGATATATTTATCCGCATACCTTGTAAGGGTCTTTTTGGATAGACTTTCTCCATGATCTTTAAGGGAGTAATTGCTTTTCGTCGTATGTCTCGATCCTTCATATTGATTTAGGAATAATGATACTTCACATCATCTTGAATCTTTAGCAAAAATAGATCTCCTCATGCCTTGTTAGGGCCTTTTTGGATCTTCACCAATCTTCGCGTCCCGCTTCAATAAGTTATGCCTTGGCTATGAACTCTATTCAACCCCGAGCAACATTTAAACGATCTTGCGCTAGAGGCTAAGTAACCTTTCAAATCGTACGACCTTACTTATTGCAATTATTCTTATTCCTAATGCATTGATCTTATGGGAAGAAAAAGCCACAATTAAAAACATATGAGTTTTTGAAAGAACATTTTCATGTTCTACGTTTAGCATGATCACTTGTCTAACTCTATCATCTCTCGTTCTTCACTATATAAAGACCTCTAATTAAAGAGACTCGTGAATACTTAGCAGTGCAAGTCAAAATTAAGCTAAATTTGGATTAGCTTTCATTAAGACTATATCAAATCAAAGTTTTAGGTTTTCAAGCCACCTATAGGATCTTGCACTTTCTTGGACTTTTTCAAGTTTAGAGAATGCATTTTATAGTTCCCTTGATAAGTGACTTTCTAGGATGAATTATAGGAACTTGCGAAAAGTTCTTGTTCTTAACCCAAATGAGCTAAGACTTTCGCGTTTTAAAGTTCCGTATATAAAATTCTAGCAAAACTTGAATTGAGCGGGTTAAGGAATGTAAATTGCTCCAAATGCCCATCAAGTAAAAAATTAGCTCTTATTCTACCCATCGGAAAATATACATTCGTGTCTTAAAAACACTTATGAAAACTAAGAAAAATTTTAAAATTTGGCCATTTTTTGCCTTATTAGCAACAAAACAAAACATTGAAAGTTGGAAAACGTGAGGGCGTAGCAAAGCACGTATCTATTCACCCCCCATACTAAAAGTAAACATTGTCCTCAATGTTTCGAGTCTAAAGGTGGAGCACCCCCATACTAGAGACGAAGAATCGAATGCTTAGGATCTAGCATGGAAAGGGTGATCAACAATATATCTAAAGCCGTTTATTAAGTAAGCTAAAAGATAATTGTTAGAACAATAAAGGATATGTCAATGGATTCGTGAAAAACTTCTTCAAGCAAACGATGGAGGCTCACGTAAACGAACACGAGAGTCTTCAATCATAGATGATGATGATGATCTAGATAGCACAATCACAAAGAACCACGAGACAACGAGTAGGAAGGGCACAAATCCCCTCATTAGTTATTAGAAAGCATAAAAAGATAAGCATGTGATCTCCCCCACGAGGCACCTCGTTTTTTATTACCGAGTCATGAGCTCGACTCGATCCCCTCAATGCTAATTATCATTGGGGAAGGTGACTTGGTCGAGGTCAACCATTGAAGGAATTTCCCCACCGAAGTAGTGCTTAAGCCTATGTTCATTCACCTTGAAGTTAGGACCATCATCTTGAGCTAGCTCGATGGTCCCATAAGGAAACACTTGTGTAACGGTGAAAGGACCCGACCAACGAGACTTCAATTTCCTGGAAAATATCTTAAGTCTAGAGTTAAAAAGTAACACTTGATCACCAACGTTAAAAACCCGGTTTTTAATTTTTGCATCATGAAACTTTTTAGTCTTTTCTTTGAAAATCAATGAATTTTCATAAGCATTGTCTCTTAATTCATCTAATTCATTCAATTGTATTTTCTGGTGATCTCCCGCGGTCTTTAAGTCAAAGTTTGCATGCTTAAGGGCCCAATATGCCTTGTGCTCCAATTCAATGGGAAAATCACAATTCTTTACATAGACTAACTTATAAGGAGTGCAACCGATAGGTGTCTTATAAGCGGTCCTAAAGGCCCATAAAGCGTCATCGAGTTTGTCGGACCATGAAGCTCGGTTTTCTCCAATCGACCTCTCTAAAATCCTCTTCAAAGCTCGGTTCGAAACCTCGACTTGCCCACTCGTTTGCGGGTGATAAGCCATAGAAAGACGATGAGTAACTCCATATTTCTTTAAGACCTTTTCGAATTGGTCATTACAAAAATGGGTTCCACGATCGCTTATAATAGCATGAGGGGTTCCGAACCGAGAGAATAGTTGCTTCAAAAACTTCACTACCACACGAGCATCATTAGTAGGTAAAGCCTTAGCTTCCACCCACTTAGAAAGGTAGTTCACCGCGATGAGAATATACTTGTTACCATGAGACGATGGGAACGGCCCCATAAAGTCTATGCCCCAGAAAATCTCACACACTTGAATTATGTTTTGCGGCATTTCATCACGTTGAGACGATTTTCCTTGACGTTGGCACGAATCACACGACTTCACAAGTGCGTGTGCATCACGATAGATAGAAGGCCAAAAGAAGCCGGCATCGAACACTTTCTTAGCCGTGAGATTAGCACCGTGGTGACCACCCGTGGATCCCTCGTGACAAGCTCTAAGGATATTAGAAGCTTCGGCACCAAAAACACAACGTCGAACGAGTTGATCCGCACAAACCCGAAAGAGATAAGGGTCGTCCCAAAAATAGAACTTGACGTCACGAAAGAATTTTCGCTTTTGTTGTGTCGTCATACCCTTGATTATGAAATTCCCCGCATGGTAATCTGCAATGTCGGCAAACCATGGGGTGGTGTCTTTAGAAATTCACTACACCGAGAGTCTCGAGAGGAAATGTTTCGGTGATTTCCTTGTTCTCGAAAACATCTTTGTGAGGATCTTCTAGACGAGAGAGATGATCGGCCGCTAGATTCTCGGCTCCTTTTTTTTCAAACACGGTGACATCAAATTCTTGGAGGAGGAGCATCCAACGAAGCAATCTCGGCTTAGCATCTTTCTTAGCTAAGAGATACTTGATAGCCGAATGGTCGGTATACACGATGCTTTTAGTTAAGACGAGATAAGGTCGGAATTTCTCAAAATCATAGACCACGGCAAGGAATTCCTTTTCCTTTGTGGTGTACTTTAATTGAGCCTCGGTCATCGTCTTACTAGCATAATGGATAGGACAAAAATGCTTTTCATAGCGTTGCCCTAAGACGGCCCCTAGAGCATAATCACTTGCATCGCACATGATTTCAAAGGGTAATTCCCAATTAGGAGCAACAAGAATGGGAGCTTCGGTAAGTTTCCTTTTGAGAGTTTCGAAAGCTCTAACACAATCCTCACTGAAATTAAAAGGAGCATCCTTCTCGAGAAGGTGTGTCATAGGTCGAGAGATTTTCGAAAAGTCTTTGATGAAACGACGATAAAAGCCCGCGTGGCCTAGGAAACTCCTAACTCCCTTAACGGTTTTGGGATGAGGTAACTTGGCGATGACGTCTACCTTAGCTTTATCGACCTCAATCCCTTCTTTCGAGACCTTATGTCCTAAGACGATTCCTTGTTTACACATAAAATGACATTTTTTCCAATTAAGCACAAGATTGGTTTCTTCACAACGTTTTAACATTTGCTCGAGATTAGATAAACACGACGTGAACAAATTGCCAAACACCGAGAAGTCATCCATAAACACTTCCATCGACTTATCGATCATATCGTGAAAAATTGCCATCATACACCGTTGAAACGTACCCGGTGCATTACAAAGTCCGAAAGGCATCCTACGATAAGCAAACGTTCCATAAGGACACGTAAACGTAGTCTTCTCTTGATCACGAGGGTCGATAGGGATTTGAAAGTAACCGGAAAAACCATCTAAAAAGCAATAGAATTCATTTCCCGCGAGTCGCTCCAACATTTGATCCATGAAGGGCAAAGGAAAGTGGTCTTTACGAGTGGCGTCATTTAACTTTCGGTAGTCAATACACACCCTCCAACCGGTCACAACACGAGTGGGAATTAACTCGTTGTTTTCATTAGGCACAACGGTCATTCCTCCCTTTTTAGGGACACAATGGATTGGGCTCACCCATGGGCTATCGGAGATAGGATAAATCATTCCCGCGTCAAGGAGTTTCAACACTTCCTTTTTAATGACATCGTGAATTTTGGGATTCACCCTTCTTTGACTTTGAATTGCGGGTTTGTAGTCCTCCTCCATTAAAATCTTGTGAGTACAAAATTTTGGGTCAATACCCTTAATGTCGGAAATTTTCCACGCAATTGCCCCTTTATGAGCCTTAAGAACTTTCAAGAGCTCGTTTTTTCATCATTAGCAAGACCTCTTGCAATAATAACCGGCAACTTGTCATCACCTTCCAAGAATACGTATTCAAGGTGAGAAGGATGATCTTTCAATTCAAGGATAGGTGGTTCCTCGATTGAAGATTTTGGTTCAACACTCATAACTTCCATCGGCGGAAGAAATGGTGGAATAGAAGTATCATCACTAATCAACACCTCATCTTCATTGTCGATTTCATTTGAAGTGAAATCGCCTCCTTGGAATGGAGTGAGATTTGGTGTAGAATTAGCAAGAATCGGATCCAAAATAGTGGGATTGCCACTTGACGAGCTATCGGAAAAACCTAACACTTCTTGTGAAAACTCATCGCAAACCACATCAACTAAGTCAATGTGATTGATGGTAGCGATTGCATAAACATGAGAAGGTTTCGAGTTTTGAGTAGCGTTTATAACAAGTTCCTCTTCGTTGAATCTCAAAGTGATAGTTCTTGCATGAACGTTGATAAGCGATCTCGAGGTGTCTAGAAATTAACGACCTAAAATTAGAGGAACTTGAGGATCCGCGGGGATGTCAACTACTATAAAATCAACGGGATAGTAGAACTTCCCCACTTTCACGAAAACATCTTCGGCTACTCCACATGCTAAAATCGTAGAATGATCGGCCATCTCGATAGAGATGTTCGAAGGAATAAGAGCCGGAAGCGAAAGCGATTTCCAAATAGAAAATGGCATCAAATTAATGCTCGCACCAAGATCGGCCAAGGCGAGGCATTCTTTCATATCTTGTATGTCACAAGGAATGAGAAACTTTCTAGGGTCACCAACTTTTTCCGGTATGCGGATAACATAAACCGAAGAACAATTAGCAAGCTTTGAAAGCATTTCCTTATCGCTCATCATACTTTTAAAAGTGGAAGCGAAACGAGGCATATACAACAACGCGTCAGCTAAACTCACATCAAAATGCACTTGTTGAAACATTTTTATAAAAAGCTCGATTTGTTATTTGTTACGTTGTTGCAATTTCTCTTTGTTTCGTCTCGAGGGGTAAGGTAAGGGTGGTGTAGGTTGGACATTAGGCAACGGCCTTGGAATCTCGGGTTCCACAATTGGTATTGGTTAAACCGTAGGTGTGGTATGAGCGTTACTTCGCGGGATTGTAATATGCTCCTTTTCGACCACCACCTCGGGCTCTTTCTCGATTTCCTTCTCCGTAGAAGTACTTGGACGAGAGATTGGTTCCTTGAAAGTTTTACCACTACGAGTAGTAATAACCTTCATTTCTCCCTTCGGGTTTGTAATGGTATCACTAGGAAGACCACCCGAGGAAGAGGGTTTACACATGATTGCTTCAAACATTTTTGCCATTCGGTCCTCAAATTTTGATTGCCTAGCATCCGCTTTTAACAATTCTTGCTTAATCTCATGTTGTCCTTGTTCCATCTTTTGTTGATTTTGTTGAAGACGTTGGACATTTCCTACCATTTTATTTGCATGAGTTTTAAGTTCATTAGCAAGTTCGTTTTTAAGCTCGTTTTTCAACTCGGATCTTAAGCTAATCATCTCACGTTCCATATTATCAAATTTAGCATCATTTGCTTTAGCATAATCCAAAAATTCTCCTTGAAGATTTTTAGTGTGAGCATTTCGAAAACCTTGTGTAGTGTTTTGAAAATCACGGTTTTGGTTTTGATTAGTGACTTGTCCATTCCCACTTTGATAATTCCCCTTGTTGTAGTTACGTGAATTGCCTTGATAATTACTACCTTGGTTGTTGTTTCGATAGTTATTAGCATTTTGATTTGGTGGAGCTTGATTTGGGCAGGAACCTTGGCCGTTTTGGTTGTAAGTTCCCGTTGCTACATAAGCACTCGAAGTGTTCCCATCCGTGGTAATGCACTCGAAAAGATCATGAGCTCCACCACAAGACAAACAACTCTTCGCAACCACTTTAACCGAAGCAGAATTCAAAGCCTCTTGAGCTTTCCAATGAGTCATAAGATTAGCAAATATATCGAAAAACCGATTTTCCTCATTAGCTTCATCATGTAAGGCATTAATGCTACGAGACGATGACGACGATGACGAACCCAAATTGGCAACACTCGGTGTGTTACGAGGGCTATAAACCTTAGATCTATTCTCGATAATCTTTAAAGCCTCATCGGTCGTTTTGCACAAAAAATTACCACCCGCGGCGGCATTCAAGTAATCTCGTTCATGATCATTAAGCCCATTATAAAAAGTATCAATTTGATGCAATTCCGAAAAATCATGGTGTGGACATTCATGTAACATTTCCTTAAATCGTTCCCATGCCATTGAAAAACTTTCATTATTTCTTTGCACAAATCTTGAAATCTCATTTTTCAAATGTGTTGTTTTAGATGGTGGAAAAAATTTGTTCACAAACTTAGAAACGAGATCACCCCATGTCAAAATCGAATTTGGCGGTTCTTTCTCAAGCCAAATTTTAGCGGGTCCATCTAACGAGTATGGAAACAACATCATCTTAATGGCGTCATGTGGAACATCCTTAAACTTGCTAGTAGCGGTGAGACGGTTAAAATTCCTTAAGTGGTAATGCGGGTTGTCTTTCTCATGACCTCTAAACTTATTAGCTTGCAACATCGACATTAAACCCGTCTTAATCTCGAAATTCTCCGCAAGGATAGCGGGAATCACAATGGCCTCTCCAAAACCCTCGGTGGGTGCTTATAGCAACTCCATCATAGTACGATTAGCCATGACGACTTCTTGTTCTACAATAGGTTCAACAATTGGAGTTTGTTCTTCAATCAACGTCTCTTGATTGGCTTGCTTTTGAAGACGTTTACGAGCTCGTTTTGCTTGATTACGAGTGATCATAAACTTCACGAAGAATGGGAGGTGAGCAAAGAAGAT
Organism: Glebionis coronaria; assembly: GCA_025667525.1. Lineage (NCBI taxonomy): Eukaryota > Viridiplantae > Streptophyta > Magnoliopsida > Asterales > Asteraceae > Glebionis > Glebionis coronaria. Next base: position 340,689,839 of record CM046878.1, read on the forward strand.
TCTTTTGGGTGTTTTGTGAATTTTCAATTTTTTTGTGTTTTTGATTGTTTTTAATTTTTATTTAATTTTTTTTTTGGATTTTGGTGTATCTTCGTAGACAACAATCTACCAAATCTCTCCTCGAATCAAACTCTCGATTAAAGAAGCCTCAAAGGAATGAAAACGATCACGTGGAGTGAACACCTTCGAATGACTTTAGAACTTTGGTGAAAACCAAATTGTTCAAGAGGGTTTAATCACAAAGAAACCAAGCAAATATATTATACGTAATAATACTTTGGGCGGCAAAACCCTCGATTAGCCTTCAATCTCAAAATACTCACAAGCAAGCGGGGAAAGGAGGCGGTGCGAAGCACTTAAGAGCCTTTTTCCTTAGGGTATATTTTATAATACCCGCCTTATACCCACGTTATAGTTCGTATTTTTCAAAATCGAGCTTCACAGAAGTATTTATCTATTTTTGCCTTTTTCTTTTTGTTTGAGATTCGAATACAATAATTAGGAGATCAAATCCCAATTAAGGTTGTGTTTTCACACTTTTGGAGATATTTTGTATTGATTGTGATACTTAATACAATATAGTAATAATAATTTCACAAGAAAAACAAAAAAACCGATAATACGTATTAGTAGATTTCTACTAATACAAATACTATTTATGGTTAATATTAAAAACAACAAGACAAATTAATCACGACACACCTCCCCGGCAGCGGCGCCAAAATGATTGTGGTATATTACATCTTTTAGGAAAAAGAGCGTAAATAGGGAAGTATTAAACAAATGATTTTAGGAAAAATCAAGTGTTAATGACCCTTATGATGTGAAAGTTCGTTTCCCAAGGAGGTATATGTGTGTGAATAATTCGTAATTTATTTGAGATTAATATTGGTTAGGAGGGGATGAGAAAAGAGGATGACGAAGACGTGAAATTAAATACTACTAAGACTTAATGTAAAACCGTAAAATAAGCTAAAATAAAAATTAATTCTAAAAATTACCAAAAATTCACCAAAAATCAAAATAAATAAACTAAGAGTTTACCAATGATCAAAACTTTTTCAAACCTTTTAATTAATTAAATATTCAATTCTTAAATGCTAATTAAAGCCCTAAAAATCAAATTAATTATCAAAAAGCCCAAATAAAGATTTTTCAATTGTTAAAACTCTAAAATGACCTAAAAAGATTAAAAACTATTTTTAGAAATTTTTAAACTAAGAAAAACTATTTAAAATGATTTAAAAACTATTAAAACTTAAAATAATTATAAAAATTAATCTAAAGATGATAAAATTAATCTAAAAGTTGCAAAAATCCTATTTTAATGTATTTAAGCTAATAAAAATATAAAAGTGCCAAAATGTGAAATTTGAAAAATAATAATAAAATAATATTAAAAATCCAATAATTATAAAAAATTCTAAAAACTTGCAAACTAGTTTATTTTGACCTAATTAAACAGAAAATTAAAGTGAAAAGACCAGAATACCCCTATTGGGCCCTCAAATGGGCCAAAACCAAAAACAGTCAACACTAATGGGCTTTTTAGCCCAAAAAGTCAAACTTGGCCCAATTGACGTGGAAAAGCCCAATCTGACTCAAAATTTAATTCTAAACACAAAACTCTAAAGACCCAAAAGCTGAAAGTGAGCTTATCACAGCTTACTAAGCAAACAACTTATCCTTATTGGGCCATTAAGCCCATTAAGCAATAAACTAATGCCATAAGCTCTAATTTGACACACAACCTTCTTATGGGATACCAAAGAGATCTGTAAAAAGAAATTTTCAAAAAGCACACTCAATAAGCCAGAAATAAGCAAAGTACAAATCCACAAAACGACAAAATAGTCGGGTTTGAGATTTAGGGCACCTCAGAAGCTCTAGTTTTTTGAAAAAGCTCACAAGTAGCTTAACTAAGAATAAGCAATCAAGAAAATCACAAAAAGCCAAGTAGAATAAGCTGTGAGAACCAATAAGCACTCTGAAAAAACCAAATAAGCTAGTTTCCTATCAAAAGCTTAACCAAAAGACTTGTAACCTTCCAGACTTGATATTAAGCTGAGAAAAATGAGTTCTATTACAAAGACTAAGTTGTTGCATGTACCAATAAGCAAAACAGATTCAATAAGCTATGTGACCAAGTTTGACCAAAAGTCAAACGCTGACAAGTGAAATTCAAACGCTGACAGGAACAAAATGGACGTTGACAGACTTAATGAAGTGTTTAGACTGGTTTTTCACCCTGCTGGTCAAGGTTTGAGTGCAAACCTTGTGAATCCAAGCCTACCAGTTGAGTAGTCTTGACAAGTTTTGGCACAGATAAGCCAATAAGCTAGTAAGCTTATAAGCTATCAACAGATAAATCCAAGTAGCCAAATAACCTCACAAGCAGCACACAAATAGAATCCAAGCAACAAAACAACAATCCTTATACTAGAAATCACAATGCAACACCAAATGAGGTGGTCACTTTGCTGATGCAAATGACCACTTCAGCCAACTTTGATAAGCTATAACAAACACAATAAGCCACCAAATTCAACAAACAGATAACCAATAGATAGCTTATCACCCAAACTATTCCCAAACCTGATTTCAGACCTTAGATCCAAGTAACAAAGAAGTTATTGGATCTGATGTGTTTGACCAATCTTAAAAGCACTTTTATCAGATTTTAGCAAAACTTGCAATCCTTTTTCCAAACTTTCAGAGACTTAACCAATGACTAAAACTTGTTCAAAATGACTTGATTAGACTTCCCAAACCCTAAGAACCAAGGGCACAAGGCCACAAGGCCTTATGAACCAGTAATCCCAAACAGTCCTTAATCAACCACTTTTCAAAGCAACTTGTGATTTTTAAACACAACCTTATGATTTTATCATTCAAACAGCTACACTAAGTGACAACTAACAGAATGCAACCATAAAACACAAAGCACACAGAATCACCAAATCATATACCAAAATGCAAAACAGGCAGTAACATGAAATTTTTAGAGGAATCTTAAACAAGGGATTATACCTTCCCTCCACAACATCCTAGGAGGGCCAGCTATGCTCCTTGGACCTTGTTCAACAACTAGAACAAGACCAAGGTTCTTCAAGAAGGAAGATCAAATCCTGTTGATGTTCAAAGTAGAACAAGGATTTGATTATGAAATTTCTTCAACACAAATAAGCAAACAACTCAACCAAGAGCTTATAACTCTTCTCAGGCTTGGTGTCAACAAGCTTGAAGGAGCTTATGGTTTTTGGCTAAGGCTTAGTACAAGTATATAACCAAAACAGTAACTAGGATTTTCAAGGATTTCGAACCTTGAAAACCTTCAAACAAAGACGTGCCTTAACCACAAGATTAAGGTAGGTCTTAATGATCAAATGGAACTCAGATAAAGGCTATTCTAACACCAAATTTTAATAAACACAAAAGAGAATTCAAAGATTTTATGAAATTCAAATTTTATTTAACTTAAAAAGGATATACAAAGATTGATAGCCAAAATCTGGAACAAAGGGACTCTCACAGGTTGAGGTCTCCTTTTATAGGCAAATGGATACAAAGCACTATTCATAAACCCTAGAACTGAATTCCCAAAAGTGCCCTTGAGGTCTTCTAGACGATTCTTTGATGTGAGCTATCCAAAATGATCAAAACCGTTCAAAATAGCTTTGGAGTGAAGCAAAGAGTATTGGCTGTTGATCTTGACACGTGGCTGTCCTTGGGGAATAAGTTGTGATGTGATTGGTGAAACGGTTTTGGGTGTGGGACCCTTTGGTGAGTGGAGAAGAGGGTTTTAAGGTTGGGATGAGTTTCTGCATGTGTGAATCACACATGTGCCAAGGTAATTGGGTTTTACCCTTTGTTTTAAGTGAGGTAAAAACTGGGTTCATCATGTGAACAATAACAAAGTTTGATCCGGTTTTGGTGGATTGTGTTTGTGTTTGGCGCATTTTTGTTTTGAATGTTTCAAATGCACAACTTTGGTCCTTGTTCTTTGGGAAAGATAGTAAATCAAGTTTCCAGCCAACAAAAGCGTGTTTCCTTTGTTGTTGAAGTTTCCATCTTTACACTTTTGGCACATAACTTTTCCAAAAAGATATCAAGGGTTGTTTTTGCCATGTTTTCATAATTGAAGGACTGATTTTGGACTTTTTTGATCTTCAAAAGTCTTCAATGTATCTTTGACTCCATGAGGGACCATAATTGACAAATTAGGTTTGATGAGGGACTAATCTTGCCATTTCTTCAAAGTTGAGGGACCTTTTTGCAATTTTGACAAATTTAAGGGACCAAACTTGTAATTATGAATTCACAAGGGTTTTAAGTGTCATTTCTTGATTGTTTGAGGATCAATCTTGCATATCTTCAAGTCTTCAAGGGTAAATGTTGGATAATTCATGAACTAGGGCCCGGTTCTTTGTACGGCTTCGTTTCTCGTGTCCGTTTTTCCTTGTTTCTTGTGATCTTTTGTCTTTTTCACGATATCCATACCTAAAATACACAAGTAAACAAACACAAGCATATATATGATATTTTATGACATTTTTATGCATTTAAAGCCCGAAAAGAACGATGAGATCATGTATAAATGCCATCTCATCACTAAGCCCATAAATAAACTTCCTAATCCAAACTGCTTCCTAAGTAGCCTCTAAAGCGGCTATACACTCATCCTCTGTATGAGATGGCATGAATGGTCTGCTTGGATATTTTCCGGCTTACAGCACCTTCATTCAGTATGAAAACATATCCAGTCTAAGACTTCGTGTCATCAGCTTCTATCAAATATCCAGCGTCAGTGTAGCAAGCAACCTTGAGCTCTTGTTTCGTATCTCCTCCATAAACAAGAAACATGTCTTGGTACGTCTAACATACCTTAGAATGTTCTTAACATCAGTCCAATGAATATCACTAGGATTCAACTGAAATCGGCTCGTCATGTTCTGGGGGAACGCAACGTCTGGTCTAGTGCATCTAAAAACATACATGATTGATCCTACTTTTGAAGCATAAGTAACTATCTGCATGCGTTTTACCTCAGTATGGGGTAGATGCTCCTTGAGTTTTAGATAGTTTTGAATCAGTTTGCATGGGAATAAAGCCACGTTTGGAATTATCCATGTTATACTTCTTCAAAATCTTTTCTATGTAAGCACTTTGACATAAACCAATTCATCGTCTTGATCTATCTCGCTAGATCTAGATTCCACGAATATATGCAACATCTCCCAAATCCTTCATTGCAAAGAATTTTCCAAGGAAAGCTTTTACACTTTGCAACATTGGAATATCTTTTCCCATGAGTAGTATGTCATCAACATACAGGATTAGGAAAACTAATTACTCCCACTATGTTTGATATATACACATAGCTCATCGTGATTTTGAGTGAAACCAAAGTTCTTGATTTCATCATCAATTCTATTAATCCATTGCCTTGATGCTTGCTTAAGTCCATAAATGGATATTTGAAGCTTGCATACACGGTTTGGATATTTAGGATTGACAAAACCTTCAGGTTGCTTCATATAGACTTCTTCGTAAAGTCATCCATTGAGGAAAGTAGTTTTTAAATCCATTTGCCAAATCTCATAGTCATAGAACGCCGTTATGGCTAAGAGAATCCTTATAGCTTTGATATCTGCAACCGGAGAGAAGGTTTCTTCATAATCAAATCCGTAGGTTTGAGTGAAGCCCCTCGCTACATATCGAGCTTTAAAGGTGTGTACATTGCCATCCATGTCGGTCTTCTTCTTGTATAACCACTTTCCGCTAAAGGTTTTAGCGTTAGGAGGGAGGTCAACTAAGATCCAAACATCATTGTCTTTCATGGATCGCATCTCCACATTCATAGCATCCCACCATTTTTTAGATTCAAGATCTGCTGATGCAGCTTTGTAGTTAGTAGGTTCACCATAACCCCCGAACTCATGTTACTCAGCGTTAATGTATCAGCACATACGGTCAGGAGTACATCTAGTCCTTGTGGACTTTCGAGAGCAATATCACTTATAGGTTCATCAATTTCTTGATCATCCTTTTCATGATCACTAGTGTTTTCAAAAGGATGTATATCTTCCTCTTGAATTACTTCAAGATCTTCTAAACTCCCACTTTCTTCTTGATTCATAAGATTGCTCTCTAGGAATTCAGCATTACGAGAAACAATTACTTTGTTCTCGGGTGGGTAGTAGAAGGGTAGCCCATTGTTTCCGTTTAGTATCCTATAAAGATACTCTTAAATCGGGGTTCAAGTTTGTCAGGTTTATTAAGCGTATCACGTTTAACAAGAGCCTCACATCCCCATACCTTTAAGTAAGATAACTTAGGGGCTTTCCCATGCCATACTTCGTATGGAGTCTTTTCAACCTTCTTAGTTGGAACCATATTGAGAATGCGTGCAGCAGACTGAAGAGCATAATCCCAAAAAGACTTTGAAAGATTTTTTTGGGCCATCATGAAGCGAACCATATCTAGTAGGGTTCTATTTCTCCTCTCAAACACACCATTATCTTGTGGTGTATATGGAGGAGTTCTATGGGAAATAATCCCATGCTCCTTAAGATGATCCAAAAATTCATAACTCATAAATTCACCTCCACGATCAGAAACGTAGTGCCTTTATGGTTTTGTCGAGTTGATTTTCTACTTCCTTTTGAAACACCTTGAATGTTTCAAACACTTCGTGTTTATGATTTAGCAAGTAAACATAACTATAACGACTAAGTCCTTAGTGAAAGTGACGAAGTAACTTGCACCTTGTCTTGACACGGTTATAAATGGACCACATACATCGATGTGGATAAGTCCAAGTAGATCTTTAGCCCTCTCCACTTGATGTGAATAAGGTTTACGTGCCATCTTTCCAGATAAACATGAAACACACTTGTCAAAGGAATCATCATCGTTTAACTTAAGCAATCCATCAATTTGTAATTGCTATGTGGCCAAGGAGATAATGCCATAACAATGTAGAGTCCAAATTAGATTTGGCCCTTTTGTTACTCAAAGCATAAATAGAACTATTCTTTGCATTAGAATCACACATATCAATTTAAAATATACCATCCCGAGGAATAGCACTAAAATAAAACATATTATCTTTAGAAACTGAAATACTTGCATTATTCTCAAAACGATTAACAAAACCATCGTCATACAAATGGAAAATTGAAAGAATCCCTCTAGAAATAGAAGGTGCATAATGACAATTATTTAAAATAACAACTAGTCCGCTAGGGAGAAATAATTGAAAAACTTCAATGGCTTCGATAGGTGCACGATGACCATCGCCCACGTACAAATTCAAAGCTCTTGGCTTTAGCTTCCTACTTATCCTTAGTCCCTGAGTAGTATTACAGATGTGAGTACCACAACTAGTGTCATAAACCCAAGATTTATTAGGAAAAGTAAGGAGTTCTATAGTGAAGATACTTGAAGTGCTAGCTCCTTGAGATAGCTTCTTTTTCTTCCACAACTCAACGAGATACTCTGGACAGGATCTCTTCCAATGACCAGTGTCACCGCATTGGTGACAAGTGCTGTCCTTAGCAGGATTCTCTCTCTTTGGTGGAGGGGTAACCTTTTCTCTAGGAGTAAAGTTTTCTACTTTCTTCCCTTTGCCTTGATTCTTACCCTTCGCAGCATTAAACGGTTTAGCCTTATTAGGCTTTTGGATCCTTCCTGACCTAATAGCATTAATGGTACTGTTAGCACGTACAGCCTTCATTGGCAACGTTTTCTCATGTAGCTTTAGCATGGCATGTAACTCGTTAATTGTCTTCCCCAGGCCATGCATATTGTAATCTTGCACGAACTTGTCATAGTCCTTGTTGAGTGAGACCAAAATTAGGCTGACTCCAAGTTTTAGTGACGCGGGATGACCGAGATGTTCCAAATTATCTATGTATCCCTTCATATTTAAGACATAAGAGCTCACATATTGACCTTCCTCATGTCTATACGTGTGAAAAGCACGTGCACCATCAATGAGTTCTTGATCAGCTTGTTCAGTAAACATAGTTTTCCACTCCTCCAGCATTGACCATGCGCCACGACCTTCCAGAGTTCTCTGAAGTTCAGGGGACATAGTCATAAGCATCAAACCAATAATTTCCCTAGACCTTTTAAGCCAAATGGTATGTTCATCAGGGTTTGGTTCAGGGCCCTGGTGGCCAGGAGGGAGAAACGATAGATTAGGAATAGGTTGCTCAAGGTACTTAACCAAATCGCTAGTTTCAAGTGCTATCCTAAGAGAACGATACCAATCGACAAAGTTACTTTTAATCAACTTCATTTTCTCAAGGAATGACTTAACAACCGAACTGTTTAAGCAAGAGGTAGAATTATTCATCTACAAATAAAAGTTCAAACGATTAGTATTTTCGATAATTGCATTCTCAAAAGAATTAACTACCCAATTAATCATTTATGAGAATAAGATACGTGCTTGTACTCCCACTTAATATTAGAGGTCTGACCATTTAATAATAAGTAGGGCAAGAGGTAAGCGTCGTGCGTTAATTGAATTACAAGTGCAACTCTTAGATTTATGAGATGATTCATGAAGTTCATTGTTGTAGAGTGTTTGAATGGGATGTTCTCACAACTCTTTCTACATGTAATACAATCATTAGTATGTTTCATCTCATCTCATGCCCCGGGTTCTAAATCTGACCAGGGACTCGATTTAAGTCGTACTAATTTAAAGCATGCAATAATTCGCATAGGTCTGTGTGAGACACCCAAAATCAGGCAAGGAAACACGTAGGCAACATGGGGGTACCACGTCATGGTACATGAAACAATGATTTATAAGTGACACAAAATTGATGTAATAAAACATTTATATTTGTAACACCCTATTTTGACAATGGAATATCACAGGATAATTATGGCGTGTTATCAAAGCATGCAAGGTAAATGTCTTAAAAACATTTACTGACCATAAAGACAAATACCGGAATCAAACATCGATAGTCTTAACATAAGATCACACACATGAATGTAAGCACTGAAATGAAAGGAATAAACAATGTCCAAAGAAATTAAGTAAAGCAATGTATGAAATGTAAGAAAGTGCATAAAGAAATGAAGGCCGGACAGCTTCCATCTGTATGCACGTACTCTCAAGTCCTAGTTGCGTCCCTGAGTACCTGCCGTTTGGGAACATGAAAGAAAAGGAAACGGCTAAGCATAACGCCCAGTGAACGGATATATAGCATAAAATGAAGGTATAAGCATAATAAGACATATGGCAGCAGAAATGTATAAGTCTTGGAAAACCTAGTATAAATTGGTAAAACTGATTTTATAGTTTGAAAAGCCTTATGTTTATAATATGAAAACTGTATTTTATTGTACCAAAAGCCCATATAGGTCATGAAGTATCAACGTGCATGAATACTTAGAGGGGTGACCTAATCATGTAATTAGAGGGGTTGCCTTTAATTAATTAAGTTTGGGTAGGAGGGATCAACTCCTTGTGAAGGATGCAAGGCACACACCACATTCACCATGAAAATACTTGTAAAACATGTAACTAGGATGCACCCATACGCCCCAGATGATAATATAAATAAATGGCCAAAACTGAAAGGGACGCCACGAGCAATCACTCCGCCGTGGGGAAGTCATAACACTGGTGCCTCCAGTGTTATGGTTGTGGTAACTCCATAACTAGGTAAAACTGGTCATGCATGTATATAACTTAGGCATTTAAAACTAAACATAAGCTAATCAAAACATATAAAACAAATACTTGGGGAAAACAGTTGGCTGCAAACGGGGAATCCTAATAAAGGAAGGGAATGTCCATACTGAAGGACTAAATATCCGTACCTTATGTCCAATGAACGATGAAATATGAAAGAATGAAAAGTCCTAGGCCGACTTCACTAATGCTATATAAATAGGGAACATGTATGAGTTGTCTGATTACTGAGTGTGTTACTGCTTCTTGTATGTTCTTGATGTATTTTATATGTTCTTGTTGTGTTTTACTGTTTTTAAATGTTATACTGTATTATTAATGGTTTTTAATGTATTCTGATTATGTAATTCATGTATTTCTTGTATTATTATACTTGCAGTGTAATAATAAGTAACTTTCTAAACATAGCAGCTTTCCAAAAATAGAAAATTCCCAAAAATAAAAAGTTTCCAAAAATAGAAAGTTTCAAAAAATAGAAAGTTTCCAAAAAGAGTAATAAGATGAATTAATAAGCTAATAAAATAAGTTGGTGTTTATTAGTCATATTTTATAAGCCATGGAATTAATATCATAGTTATTAATTAAAATACTATAAGTTATAAGTGGTTATTAATTAATAATTAAAATACATGTTTTATTAATTAAGAACATATAATGATTAAATAAACAAACTCTAGGTTATACAATTTAATTCAATTAAGTCATGGTTTAATTAAATTAAGTCTAGTAAAAATATAATACTTAGGTTAACATGTAATATTAATTTATTTAAAATAACCTAAGTCATGAATTATTAATTAATTATAAGTTCATGTGTTAATAATTAATTAATAACAACTATAGTATAAAATGGAATGACAAAATATATTTAGGCTAAAACATGTATTAATAATTAAATAAATTAACCTAAGTCATGTTTTAATTAAATTAATTAGTTAATCATGAAATTAATTTAATTAATCTTGTAAAAATAATTAGCAAACAATCCCGAACCCGAAACCCGAGACAAACCAAAACCCGAACACCAACCACCACCCACAGCCGTGGCTGGTGGCTGCGCAGCCAACGACGGCAGCCCTGGCTGCTGCGGCGCCATGGCTGGCCACTGCCGAGAAATTGGTTCCCACCGGCTTAAACCCGTGGTTCCCCCTGTTGCCTCGCGTTCCCCCTGTTCGAACCACACAGCCACCGGCATGATTCGGTGGTTCCCACTGCTTGACCAAGGTATCCGCTGGGTGCCTTGGTGTTCCAGTCGTCCGAACCAAACCAACACCGAGCCCCATGAGGGGTCTCGGTTGGTGAACAAAACGGCGCCGAGAGTCTTACGACTCTCGGTTGTGTGCGGCCGAATAACAAACCCAACAAACCCCCTTAATTAAACTTGTTGAATTAATTAAAAACATGTTTTATTACTTGTTTTTAAGATCAAACCATAAGAACATAAATTAAAGAAAAATAATTAAAAATATGAGGTTTATGAATATACCGAATGTGTGATTGAAAGGAGGTTAAGAACACGAACAAAAACACGTATAAGCCTAAGATCAAAATCAAACGACTCTCTCCTTTTTGTCCTTGTGTTGCGCGGCCTTAGTCTCCAATGGGGGCTAGGGTTTTTAATTTTTCTAAAAATTATGTAATATGTTTTCTATGTTTTTAGTTTTCACTAGTAAAAGTCAAAGTGGGCTTGGGCCCCCTTCCTTTGGTTGTCACGGTAACAAAGCCCCACAAGGATCTCCTCGGGCTTTGTTCATGTTAATTTATTATTTCGCGTGTAATCGTGTTTCAAATGTTCGTGTTGGTTCGTGTTTTAATATCCATGTTATATTTATTATACGTAATAATTATTTATCGTGTATTAATATATATACGTAGTTTCCCGTAATTAATATTCGTGACACGTGTTTAATGTATAAAAGGAAAGTTTTAATTTATATGTATTTTACGTGATGTACTATTCATGATATTTATGTGCGGGTTTTACAATATTACATCATAAAAGATCAGAGTTTTTAACTTAAAGGATCCTAGAGTTTTATAAGCGGAAAAAATTACTATTTAAACATGGTTTTGTAACATATAGTTACCAAGAATACAGGATAAACTTCTAACAGCTTTTACCAAAACCAAAGTTTAAATATAACACATAAATCTCCAAGCTCTGAAAATATTATGCGGGCTCCCATCCAAGCAAAACTAAGTATTATTACCTAAGATGAAACATGTAAAACGTCAACACAAAGTTGAGTGATATTCATAGGTTTTGTAACATCCCACTTTGATAAGTGGACCGTTACATGTTAATTATGGCGTTTCATCAAAGCATGCAAGGTAATATGTCTTAAAACATAAATGACCATAAAGGAAAATCATAATCAAACATTGGCTCCCAAACATAAACTCAAAACATGCATAAAGTAAATGAAGTGCAAAAGGAAAAGAAGTGTAGGGTAGCTCCCATCCTATGTACGTCCACTCCATGCTCAAGTATGTCCTTCGGTACCTTCCGTTTGGGTTATGGAAAGAAAATATACGGCTGAGTAATACGCTCAGTAAACGGATATATGACAAGATAATGAATACTGAAACATAAGCAAAAGATATGAAAAACAGCGGAAAATGTGTAAGTCCTGGAAAACCTGAATGTTGTTTTAAAACTGATTCATACTAAAAAGTCTTATGTTTATGTTTGTACTGAAAAGTCTTATATTCATGTTTATACTGAAAAGTGTTATGTTTATTCATGAAAATGTAATTTAAATTCTAAAGAGCCCATATAGGTCATGAAGGTATCAACATGCATGAATACATTTAGGGGTGACCTCATCATGCAATTAGAGGGGTTGCCTCTTATTATATTAGTCTGGGTGAAGGGATCAGCTCCATGTGATGGATGTAGAGCACACGCCGCAGTCACCGTGTAATCTGTAAACATGTACTAGGATGCACCCATTCGCCCCACACGATAATAAAAATGGCAAATAATTGAAAGGGACGCCGCGAGCAATCACTCTCAACGCGGAAGAGTCATAAAAATGGTGCCTCAAGTGTTATGGTTATGGTACCTCCATAACTAGGTGGACATGGTCATGGATCTATATAGCTCAAGTAGTTTAAAATAATAACATAGGTATTTACTGAAATGTTTTATGACATCTAACTACTGGGGAAAATAGATGGCTGCAAACGGGGAATTCTAATCAAGCATACAAAAGGAATGTCCACACTGAAGGACGGAATATCTGTACCTTATGTCTAGTAAACGATGACAGATGAAAAGATGGAAAGTCCTACTCCGACTTCACGAGTGCTACGTAAATAAGGGACGTGAATGAGTTGTCTGTTCAATGTATAACTTACTGATTCTTGGTTTACTTTACTTGTTCTTGACTTTCTTTACTAGTTCTGGACTTGTTTTACGTGTTCTTGACTTATTTTACTGTTTCATGTTTTATCATGTATCTCTTTGTGTTTCATGTGTTCTTGATTATCGTACTTCATGTTTCATGTGTTATTATACTTGTTGTTTCATAATGAGTAACTTTATGAAAATAGCAGGTTTCTATATATAGTAACTTTCTAAAAATAGTAGGTTTTCATAAATAGTAAGTTTCCAAAAATAGCATGTTTCCATAAATAGAAGTAAGCTTGTTTAATAAGAATATGATATAATTAAAGCTTAATGAATATATTTAATAAGCCATGATTAATTTAAATGTCATATAGTAAAGTTTATTAAATGAATATATACTTTAGTCTTAACATGATAATAATTACTTAATAATATAATACATAGTTTATAAATGATTATTAATTAGTAATATAACTTGATTTTATATTAATAATAATTTACCATAACTTGCTTATTGTGTAATTAAACTATGTGTAATAATTAATTTTAATTATACCATGGATAAAAGGTATTTATTAATTATGCTAAGCCCTTTATTTTTTTAACAAAATCTTTTATTTATTAATCACACAAAATTGGAAGGGAGCCGCAAAACAAGCTGCGCTCCCACCCCCTTTTGAATACAGAAACCAAGTCTAGAAAATAGAAAAGATCCACTCATAGCATCATTAGAATGACAAACAGATAAGCGCTTGAGACGCGAAAGAGTAACCAAGCCTTCCTCGCCAAGCTCCCCAAAAGTAGAGAAGGCAAAAGGGATGAACGAATAACCGTGCTCAGCACAAATAGAAGAATACTTCCTCATTTTCTTCTGAGCAGCAGTCCGTAAAGCAATCCTGGGGACCCACGAATCCAAATCCGCACCAGCAAACGGTGAGACGCCTGTGTTATCCAAGCAAGCATCTTTACCTTGGGACCAATTATGCAACAATAAATCCGCTGGACGAAGGTCTCGTCCATCAGCTGGAAGGAATCCCATAGGAGCCTCTTTCTGCACAGAAACACCAACTCTAGAACATATATCAACCAACATATCACGCAACAGATTATGCCAAAACTCGGACAAGAAGATCCATCAGGAAACAAAGGAACCAGCAAACGATAACATAGGACAGCTCTAAACTGACGTGGGTTTATCCGCTGCCCCAGCCCATCAATAGGAATAATAAAGAGATAATCATGTGCATGAGGAGCACGCACACAGCTAAGAAGAGCTTCCTGGCGACTACTCAAACTATATCATGACGAAAGAAGTCCATCAATGATACCAAAATATCTCATTGCCAAAGACTTCATAAACTGGGCGGCAGGAGAACTAGAGGTAACAAAGAGAGAATCAACACCACAAAAAGTCGAGAAAGCATCCAGGACAGACAGAAATATAGAACCCGGTGAGCCAATCCCAGACCTAGCCAAAATGCGATCATGCAAAGAACTAGACTGCAAACGAGAGGCGATGAAGGCCAAATACCTGACATCCTCGGCACACGAGACCCCAAGACCACCAAGTCTAATGGGCAGAGTGGCAAGCCTTCATTGCCAATCTCCAAACCCGGGACTTGAACCAGTAACAATCCCCTCCAACGAAGTACGCAAAGCTTGATCAAACTCAACCTTAGCACCACAAGAAATCCAGGAGGACAAGTCATCAAAGCAAAAACCAACTTCGCAACCCCTGCACAATTGCGAAGAAGAAGAAGCTCACACTGAGGGTCATTAAGCCTACGAATAGCATCCAGCAGAGAAATGGATTTTGAAACTCGACGTGCAACAATATCACAAGAAAAATCATAATCCCTGCTAACAGACCCCCCAAGAAGCCTAACACCACGAACCGGGCGAGATAACGAAGTAGGAAAAAGACCAACCTCCAGACTGCGAGGATCCTCCACCGGCCAAAAAAGCTCAGTCTTATCAACATTCATATGCAACCCACAAGCTGGCCCATCAGCACGAATGATATCTAAATCCTTGGCAACCATAAGAGTATCACCAATAATAGAACCATCATCAAGGTACCACGATTGAAGGGAGAGCTCACATGAATGATGAATAGTATGAATAAGTGGATGCAAAGCTAGGGAAAATAACAAAGGACCTAAAGGATCCCCCTGATGAACCCCCTGAGAAGACCAGAGAACCGAATCTCCATAATAAAGTCGCGCGGGCTGAGAATATTAGAACTCCACCCATGGAGAGATAGCCGGACACCTCAACCGAGTTTACTGAAGTATAGAACCCCTATCAACCAGGTTAAAAGCATTCTTAAAGTCCACTAAAAGCATAGAAAGCCCAACCTCATTTCCCCTAGCTTCCACAAACCTACTAACAGAATGAAGAACGGCCTCACACCCACCAGGCATACCTACACCAAACTGAAAGTTATGTAAATAAGAAGACATCGAGTCCCCAACAGAAGAAGAAGCAACCTTAGAGACAAGCCTCCTCCATACGGTACCAATAGCAATGGGCCTTATACCACCACCAGGCTTAACAAGTGGATTCAAAGGAGCACTAGCAATGAAATCCCAAAGCTGCCCCGAAAATTTTCTTGAAAGAAAAAGATTAACAACCCCAGTGATAGAAACTAGCAGGTCATCAGCCATAGCCAAAGCAGCTCCCCCCAAAATGTCCACCAAATGCTGAGCTCGAAGCCTATCTCGACTACAAGAAGTACCTTTGGGGAAACTACTAATCTGGTTCAGCATCAGATCCTTGTGAACCACAAGCACATCGCCTACGAGTAATGAAGAAGGCACAACCGGAGGTGGAGCAAAAGGATGCTTGGACTCTAACTCAGCCCGAGTATCAAGAGTATCAGGAGCAACACCCGAAGAAGTGAGTACCTTAATAGCAGCAGAAAAATGACCATATCCTAATTTCCTCTTGCACTGGGAAATATTAGCCTTCAAAGAATCCGTAGGAATCAAAAACCTCAGCCCTGGAGAGGAAGAGGCAACTAAACACTCCCTAATCAAACCAGGCCTCTCCCCAGGATCCTTCCACCGAGCAATGGCACCAGAAATACTAACAAACTGACACCATTCCCTCTCACCGGACGGTCGCTGAGCTCTACTAGAAGGCATAAACACATCTAAGGTACAACACAGAAAAATAAGAAGCTCAACTCACGCAGCTAAATCACCCGGGCAAGATATGACCCTATCAAGAGCCCTTTATTAAATTAATTAAATGTGTCTTGTAATTTATCATGAATAGTTATATTAAATAATTATTATAGTCTAAGTTAACTTGAATCAATAGGACCATATTTAATATCATGATAATTATATCAAATAATTATATCCTAAGTCCAAATTAAATATAACATGATCTAAATAATATAATAATTAAATTAACCTTTATTTAATTTAGCAAAATTAATCCAAACACCCCTTGGTGTGTTTCATGCATACCCGAGCCCTAGCCGAACCCTCACCGATACTCAAGGTCTCGGCTTGGCTTGAACAACAACCATCATCATAGCCGCAAGGCTGTGGCTTTGCCAATATCAGCCTAAAACAGTCACCGGCTTAGTCGGTTTCCCTTGTTGTATGACAGCTTCCCACCGAGAGCTGTGAGGCTCTCGGTTGCCACTGCCAAGCCAAACACACCCCTGTTGGGGCTGTTGGTGTTGCGGCCGACTGAACCAAACAGCCACCGCCCTTTAAGAGGGTGCAACTGACTGAATAAAACACCCATGTTCATATGATTTAAATAAATAGATTCATGAATAATGAAAATAAAAAATAAAATAAAGATGAATGGCTTAGGGGTACCGTATAATTTAACGAATAATGAACACATAATCAACACCCAAATGAATTCAAGATCAAAACAAGTTTTTCTCTTCATTTTTGCTTGTGTGTACCCGGCGGCCAAGAGAGAAACCAAGAGTAGGGTTTTTAATTTTTTTTTATAAAACTTGTAAAATGATCTTCTTGGAGATGTTGTTGTTATCAATTAAATTAGCTTAAGGGGCCGGGCCATGGGCCCCTTGTTCTTTTTAAGCCGGCTAGAAACAAACACCCCTTAAGTATATAATGTTTTTCGTGTTACAAACAATTCCCGTGTATTATTATTAGTAACATGTGTTCGTGTTTTAACTCGTTTTAATTCTTTTCGTGTTTTCAGTATTATACGTAAATACTTATCGTGTAATCATTTACATACGTAATACTTGTCGTAAATAAATAAATAAATTATATACGTAATACTTCTATTCATTTATTTAATATTCAAGATACCTTTCGTGTATTAACTAATTGTAAAGTTTAAATTTATCCATGTTTTCGTGTATTTAATGTCTAATGTATTCTATGTGGGTTTTACAACTCTTCCCCTGTAAAAAGAATAATTCATCCTCGAATTAGAGATACGATAAGCTTAAAAGAACATGGACGTAACGTGGCTGAAGAGAATGTGGAACGTGACATGACTGAAAGGAACATGGAACGTATCGTGGTTGAAAAGAACATACCTGAATCATGGAAGGAAAAGAGGATAAGAAGTCCGGATGGACTCCTCCGTTTCCAAGTGGCTTCCTGCTCAGAACTATTCCTTCAAAGATCTTGACGAACGCAATAATCTTGGTCTTCGTGACCCTATCTTGACGATACGGAAAAGTTTATTCTCCAACGTAAGATAGATCTTCATGAATCTGATTGAGTGGATAAGAAATAATGTGCAAGGATAAATGAAACGTTACGATGGGAAAGAACCTGGAATAACTGACATTAGTAACCTCTGAGCAATGATGCACGAGACATATTGAAACGTAGTATGTGAACAGTTATGAATGTGATACATGAACAATTGTGAACGTGACACGTGTAGATATGGTGAATGTAATATGTGAAACATATGGCGAACGTAATACATGCAACATATCGTGATCGTGATATGAGAAACGTAGGGTTAACATGATATGTAAAACATATGGTGAACGTGTGATAACCGAGGAGGTAACGTGTGATAACCGTGGTTTTGAGATTCGTGACTTAGTTTTATTTTGTGCAAGTTACGTGTCTTTACGTGTTTATGTGCTAATTGGTGTGTATATGTTGCGGTTTGGATATCATTTCGGGTACGGGGTACCTTGTGAGTGAAACGTTGTGTGATGTTCATGTTCATGAGCTCACAATGTAGTGACTATGAAATGAAGTGGTGTTATTTTGGTGTTTTACGTATACGTATAAGTATAATAGTAAATCGTATTTTTACGATTTAAGGTTTAGCATTTAGAGATCTCGGATAAGGTAATTAGTCACATGAATATTTTTCGGGATGGTTTTAAGTCATTTGGGACTTAGTTAATTTGTTTATTTCATATTTTAAGAGTTTTTATAAAACTGTATATTTTTACGTCTTTTACGGTATACGCGTAAATTTGACTAGTTTTACGGTTTTGAGGTTTTTAGGAGCTGAAATAAATTAAGAAAAATTAAGGTAATATTATTATTATGATTATTAATAATTTAATGAAAAAAACGAAATTTATGGGCTAGGGGTCGGTTGTATACAATTAAAACAAAAGGAAGGGAAAAAAAGGAAAGTGGGCTTGTGTACATGGGTTAGGACTTGTTAGGAATGAGTATATAATGTTTTTATTAATAAAAACACTTCATAATCCCCTGGAAATAAAAAATAAGTCGGCATCCATGGAGTCTTTTAGGGTTTCTTCATAATTTTCATCTTCCATTAATTTTAAGGTATAACCTCTAATCCTCTTTTCAATTAAATTATTTTTAAAGCATTATTAATCAATACATGATGGATCTAGAGTTAAGTTAATTATGAATTATGTATTATAATGGTATAAACATGATTAGATTAATTAGAGATAATAATTATACATGGTGATGGTAATTAATTAAGATAATTGTGTTAAATTCGTTTTTAAAAACTGGGCAAAATTTTATGTCACTTATTTTGATCATATCTAGAGTTCTACAAACCCTTATTTTGCGATCCAAGCATCCCTGGAAAGGTAATTGAGTTGGCTTTCAAATGCAAGAAATTAGAACTAAATTGGAGGTCGGGAGGTGGGACAAAAACAGGTTACAACAGTCGGAGGTCAAAACAGTTTTGAAATCAGTCGGGTTTAATTTAATGTTTTAAGGTGATTGCGGTACTTAAATGTACATTTGAACCCTCTAATGGGCATGGGAGTTGGTTTATATATTAAATAAGAGACCAGGGGTGGGGCTAAGAAAATGGGTTAGGGTAAGACCCCCTAATCATAACAAACTTTTTGTATGTTCAAAATCAGTAAAATCCGGATAGACAAAAGTATATATATATATATATATATATATATATATATATATATATATATATATATATATATATATATATATATATATATATATATATATATATATATATATATATATATATATATATATATATATATATATATATATATATATATATATATATATATATATATATATATATATATATATATATATATATATATATATATATATATATATATATATATATGTATATATATATATATATGTATATATATATATATATATATATATATATATATATATATATATATATATATATATATATATATATATATATATATATATATATATATATATATATATATATATATATATATATATATATATA